>VZSG01001084.1:13158-40919 GCA_013398315.1 Nothoprocta pentlandii | reverse complement strand
TAAAAATAAATAAAATAATGGACTCCTGGAGAAAGCACTATGCTACAAGACCAGAGAGTAGATTTAGTTTCATCATTTGCCTACTGGATTAGTAGGCAACATACTTTTTGTGTTTCATTTTTCCCAAGTGAAAAATGGAGATAGTAGCATTAGTTTCCATTATAATATAAAAAAATATTAACACTATATAAAAATTCCCTGTATATTAATGAGAGATTATCTTTATTCTGATATTTTAAAGCAATAAGATTCTTTTTAGCAAATTTACCTCTGAACTTACTATTATAATTGTCCTATACTCTGCTGATGTTGTTTATATTGGGCCAAAGCCAACTTGAAATCATAACAAAGTCTATTTCTAATCAACTTTAAATATGAATGTAAATGTTTTGCATAGCATATGCTAACAGTTGGTCCCTCAACTTAATGTACCTTCTGTTAATATTAAAAACCTACTTATATCGATGATAACTTTTTTTTTGTATATTTTAAGACACGCTATCACCTGTAGGAAAATATATATCATGGATTTTGAGATGCGATCTATCCCGACAAAGCATATTCTTTAGATATGCTGAAAAGAAACTGCAGTCCCACAAACTAGCTTTGCAGGTATCTTCTCTTCTGGTAAGATTGTTTTGGTAGAGGGAGATCCAAATGTGTCTAAGGGCTCTTCAGTTGCCTTTGACTCTGCTTGTCATTAATATGTCAAGTCCATACTAATAGCGTATTATATATTTTAAAGTATTAGATAACTTAATGCATCCATCAACCATCATTCCGGACTGACGTGTGTAGTCACCTTTCCAAGAAGCTTTCTCATTAAATCTACTCACTACAAATTGCTTGGTCTCCTTGACATTGCAGACTTCCTGTACTATGTCAGAAATTATTAAGAACATTAAGAACATATAAATGACATTTTTAGGTAACACTGAAAACAAACACTACCAAAAAAACAAACAAACAAAACAAAAAAAAAACCCACAAGGTTAGGTTAAAGGGAGGGAAACATTAAAACTGAGTACAAATTTATTTAGTGGCTATGCTGGAGGATCCTCAAAGTCTTCCCTCTTTTATTCTCTCACGTTGTTTCAGGAAAAAGCCTCCAAAACTTGTTATGGAAAAAAAAAAATGTGGCATACATAAATATAGGTAGCATACATAAATACAGGTAGCATACATAGCATAAATGTAGCATAAATGTAGCATACATGAATATATATATATTTATATATATTCATGCATAGGTGTTTAATCATTCATACATGGAGCCAAGAATTGCTAGCCTAATTACAATCTAAAGAGTCTAATCAAAGTGTAAAAAATTTATCATGATTCCAATTGCAATAATATTTACAATATAGATTAAAGCAGAAAAGTTTCACTAATATTGATGTCTATAAAAACTCCTACACGAGAAACCTGTGGACTTGGTGGTGCTGCTGGAGCTCCCACCACCTAGCAGCAGGTGTCGCTGATGAAGCAGGGCCGGGAGGAGAGGGGAGCGCCCTGCCCAGGGCTACTCAAGGCTCCCGAGGCCATTCCTCCCACCAGGAACCAGTACTGGCGTATTCTGTCTACTACTGACAGAGTAGTCTACTCTGCCCAGTGGAAGATTGAGGAACTCTTTGTTTACAGACCCTATTCAACTCTTCCCAAAGACAGTTGTCTTGAGGTCAAATTGTACTGACCAGTCCGTACCCACATCATGAGGGACTAGTCCTTTCTTTAGCCTCCTTTAGAATCAGTTTTGACAAATGTTAGCTGAAGCAGTCTGAAGTGGAACTAGAGAAGGAGATAACAGTTAAAAGCGTGGATAGGTTAGGATCCTGTGGTTAAAGCTGCTCCCTGGCCCTGCTTTAAGTAATAATGTGGATGCAACCTTATTAACCTTTAGTTCCTTCCATTCAGCACTGATTGGAGACCAGGAGCTTTTTCCTGCCTTTTTGATCCTGTCTATCAGAATTTTGATAAATATATTCAGAAATTAAAACTGTGAATTTTCTCTGACTAATAGATGAGCTGCTTACTTTCTATTACTTGAGACGTTTTCTCCAGATATAACAGGTAAAGCACAAGACAGGTTCTGCCGGTAATCAGTACTTTCTTAATTAAATGGATGCTCCTGTGCATTCTAACATAAAACACTCCAATTTTCCAATTGAACACAATGTGATCTAGCTAAATATTTAGCATGAATGTAGTCAGTGTTTCAAATACTAGAAGGGTATAGAGTGCACCTAAACATGTCATCATCTTGCCCTCAGTGCCAGAAAAGAAGAAAATTAAACCTCAAATGCTTCTTTTTATACCATTCTTCATTAAGCATTTAAGTATTTGTTCATTGAGAACAGATAGATCATGGCTAATCACTGAACATCATCTGTCACCTTTTAACTTTAAATGAGTGCAGATGACACCAGGTCAGAGAATGTTTAGGCCTATATGCCACAGCAAAATTACAGATACTCTAATTAGGTCAAAAAAAAAAAAAAAAAAAAAAAGTCCAAGAGGCTAATCTAGGCTATCCAGAGCTTCATGATTTCTAGGCTAGGCCATCTGTATCAGATGTTGTGTGAACTAACTGGAGTAAATTCATAACACAGTGGTATTTCACACATACTTTTCAATGACCTAAAAAACAAAGCTATTGAAAATCAAGTCATATGCACAGAAATGACACATTTAGTGCATGCCAATTTTAAGAATTTTCAAAGCTCTTATTCTGTATTTTAAAAAAGCTTATGTCTCTATTATACTTATCAGAGATAAACCTAAAGTCAGCATAAGATTTACATTAGTTCAATAATCCAGTATTAAAAAGAGAGAAGAACTTCTGATCCTACATAATTAAATTACGTTGAAAACTTCTGAAATCTAATTAATTTTGGCATCTCACATACGAAACTCATCTGATTTAGTTATCCAATCTGATCACTGTATTATTAAATATACAATAATCAATGTTACCAGACTGGTTTGATTAAGGAGTTCAGATCATTCAGGAGAATGCTTCTTAGGCCATTTCATCTCCTTCAGTTAATGAATAGATGCCCACATCTAACTATTCGCCCCATACTCTATAGACATTGCAGACAGTTAAGCCATTTTTGAGGTACACATCATTGAAAATCTTCTAGACATGTGCTTTGCGATGACGTGAATCCTACTCCATAAATGAACATGCTTTTTCAATGAATCCAAAAGGAGCCTAAGTTGTTACTTCAGAGGTTGACATTCAGTTACCCTCATCTAGTGCCATCAAAGGCACTCTATAATGTTTGAGAAATCTTCACATCTGGCAGTTATAACAGAGTTCCTATGACTGGTCTATGACATTTTGGAGTGGCAGCTAGAGGCGAAGATAGTGACCTAGGGCATGTCGAGTGACACAGGTAATTGAACAGAGTTGAATGTTGGCAGTATAAAAGCAGGACCACACTACCTAGGCATCAATATCTGACACTCCAGGTGAGTGAGAATCTGATGCACATCCCTTTTTAAACATTTAATTATTTTCAAAGGATATTTTAGACACCATTAAATATCTCAGATGATGCCAGTCAGCTATATTTAGGTAAGCTGAAGCAAGTCTTTGGAGTAGGATTCAGCCTACCTTACTTGAGACATCTACAGTCTAGATGCCTACAAGCATGAAAAGTGTTTACATATTATTTTTTTTCTTTCAGGGAGAGTTGTTCAGCTGACCAAATGTAGATGTCTACCTACAGCCAACTGAATACGTCCCTCAACTGCATCACTTGTATTAAGAAGAACTCTAAGGAGTGGAGTATAAAGACCATGAACAAATATGCAAAGACCATAAATAAATAAGCCATACTGCTATTATTAGCAACAGGCCACAAGTTTTCTGCTAACTTAACTCAGGCCTGCAAACTTGGTCAGGATTCATTCAATGGTAGATCCATTTCAGCTGAAACTGCAAACATTGTTTAAGGTTAGGAAAAGATCAGAAAGGTTATTTCCTGTAGCCAAAATCTTGTGAGAGCTGCAGTGGCCTATTTCCTAAACCTATTGGCTTAAAGCAATTGTCTTACTTTGCTAAAGCTTCATATTGATTCTGCAATAATATGACTTAACCTTATATGGCAATAAATAAATAAATAAATAGATAAAAACCAAAACTGTAGGAGTTTTGTGTTTTTAGGGCTTAACAGGGTAGAGAGATTAGCGAAAGTAGATGATATAGTATAGCATAGGGCATGGCGCTCAGAAGATCTCGCGATGTCACGGGAGTTAGGAGCATAATTAATTTATGCAGTTTACTGATAACCCCATGCCATCCAAGGCGAAAAGTTGAAATTAGTCTCCTGATTGGGCAGTAGGTGAGTCTCCGCATTCTACGGGAGTACATAGGCAGACTGAACTGCGCAATAATCGCCATTTTTGCCGCATCTCCCATCTTGGTATCTGTGCTCTGGGGCCTTGGGGTGAGGACAACCCCAGGTCAGTCCAGCTACCGAACGAAGTTTGCCGACCCCCGTCGGCAACACAAAACAAAAACAAACAAACAAAAATACTAATCAAGCTAAGTATTTGTGTGACTAGCTTTTTGGCCATAAAGATAGAAACTCTCTCAATAGTCTATCTCAGCACAAACAAAAACAGTCCCGGGTGTATGCAATTCCAGGAACAGCCCCTTGATGTCAACGTCTTGCTCACTGTAGCAGGGTAGACTGAGGGCTTGCTGCCACCCGTGAGCCCTTCACCTCCCAGTGGAGGCCTGGCACTATCAGGGAGATACTGAAAGAGTGAACATAACACTAGGGGAAAGGGTATTAATCACCCTTTAGTTAATTACCCGGGGAAAACAGTAACTAATTTTCTTAGTAATGATGGTTTTTAATTCGATAATTTGGATTATAATTGTTAGTGTCATAGTAACTGGACTAATGATAACTGCTGCCTTAGGATTTCATTGAGACTAACAAATTGCTGGCTTCAAATTGTTTTTCTTTGCCACACATACTACATGAGGGTTTCATAAGCTGAACAAGCTTAGTTTGCATTTAGCTTCTTCTATAGAGGGTGTCTAAGACAGCATGAGCGGAATCTCTTCCTCTAGAGTTAAAATACATTGATTATACTCCCAATAACAACACAACATGCACCTTCAAGATATCAAGGGCTGCTATCTGCTTTCAGTTCTAGCAACTCAAAAAGCATAGGGATCATTCTTGACAAGATTATAGAAGAGGATCTAATACACTATACGAGGTGGTTCCTATCATGCTTAAGAGGGATAGGGATTCTTCATGGTTTCAGAAATATACCGTAGATGTATAAATAAAAAGAGAGAAAAAGAAATCTGCATTACTGCATGAAGTTGAATAGCCTTGATGAAGGCCTGGAATGAAGGCCAAAGGAGTGTCATATCACTCCATCCATAAAATTCACAGAGTTAATACAGAGCAAAAAGTTAAATGGCAGTCAGCATAAATATATGATTTAGAGGTAAGAAAATATATGATTTAGTCATAAGAAATATTTAACAATTATTTTGTATATGAAGAAGTAATATGCTGTGGATAAGAAATTATGTAAGGAAAATTTTAGCTTGTTGAAAGAATAGTTGACATAACTTACAAGGAGCAGTAAAAACCAATGTAATTTATATCAATTGAGCTTATATATAAGAAAGAATAAGAATGAAGGAATTTGTTCAGACATCAAAAACAGAGCAGGATTGTAATGCATGAATTCACAGATACCATTACCTGCCACTTTATCAATGATCTCCCATAGACATCTTCACAAGCTTTACTTTCTTTTGTTTAACTTTTTATTATTATTTCATTTTGCATTCACAGATTATCCCTGCTGATATGATCAAAAATATCTAGGAAGGAAAAAAAAAATCTCTGAAACAAAATAATGTAATGAGGTCTCAACTGTGTTTCTGAAACATCTTTCTATTTGCAGCCCATTTGATGTGTATACTAAATGCTGGCTTTACAGAAATCGTATTCTATCACTAAAAATGAGCTGAATTTAAAATATACTAATTCAATAATACCAAAATTAATTTCACTGCTTGAAATTAATTTAATAATATCTTGCAGTGTTACTCTGGTATATTATTAGATTCCTTATGACCAGAGTTTCATTGTCACATTTCCAAACTTGCATCTTTTACAGACTTTAAAAGGTTTAAGGATGGCTGTATTTTTAATGCAAAAATAAGTTAATGGGAATGTTAGAACATCTAGGATGTAGCTGCAAGCTTACAGTCATTCCCCTACATATATTAAGGGCAAGGAAGCAGATACTCAGTTCAGTGAAGATTAAATTCAGTGAGGCTATGACTGCCCTAAAATGTGTGATATTCAAAGCTTTTAATGAATGTGGGCTAACAATCTTACCACAAGGCTTGAATCCTATGAGCTGGAACTTACAAGTCAGTAATTGTGAGGAACACAAACCTACCAAGGGTGGAAAGCCTCTGTTTCTAGAATTGCCCTGTAGGGTTGGCAAGATCTCACAAACTTAGGCATTAGCTGCTCCTCATCATTCTGCACGTGTTCCATAACTACCATAACTATTTATAAATGAATGCTCTGGCACCCACAGAAACCCTGCCAGTTTAAGATCACATGCCACTGAGAGCTCTCTGCAGCCCTAGGTACATCAGCGTTATGAACAGAGGGATAAATTCTGCCTTTGATAGTGCGTGAGTCCCTAAAGTGATAGCCTTTGATAACAATCCCTAATGAAGTGAGTTTGCCTGCTGAGAAGTAAGGCCAGAGTTTAGCTGAATGTCAGAACTCTAATTCTGAAGATGTGTATTTTCATTGGCATAAATTAAACTATTGATGATATGCAAACACAATTTGCAGTGTTCACTGTCTGCTTTGTTTTTAAAATAGTCACTCAGAGCACAAGTATGTTGCTCTCTAGTGTAATGTATCGTATTTTTTTGTCTGAAATTATACTTGATCCAGACCAAGCTTGTTTTAATGGTAGCTTAAAATATGAGTATAAACTGAATTTCAATAACATCATTACAGTTCTAAGAGACACTAAGAAGAAAATTTGAGGAAGCTAAAATAAGTATGCATATGTGAGAGAAAAGTGAATGGTGTTTTCCTCATTATAGAGTCCTTGGGGAGTCCTTGATCTGTCAAATTACTGACATGATACTCTGTTACTGCTTCATTGGAGTCATGATGCCCTGTCATATCAATATGTACAAGGGGGATGAATTTAATAAATGCATCTGTGCATAGATAGAAACAGAGTACTGAGAAGAGAACTATTCAGAATTTACCAATGAGATGGTTTCCCATCAGCAAATATAAATCAAATGTAATTTCTTCCCTCCTAAGCATAGGTAATAGAATAGAGGGGCTGGGATATTCCTCAATTTCCCATCTCCAAATGATGAAGTAGTATTCTAGAAGGATCTGTTGATTATGTCCATTTTATGACCTAATCTCCCTCCTAGTTTCAGAGTGGTAAATTGAGTTAATCTGGCCTATGAGCCCCTGGACATGGACATTCTGAAAAGCTCTGAAATGTCAGTTCACTTTTATCCAAACAGCATGTAAGAAATCCTGCTTAATTTAATACGATAAAAAGAAAAAAAAAATGTTGGTTTATTTTGATCTGAATCTGTAGGTGCAAACATGAATGTGTATATTTATGCACATGTTCAAAGATGTTCATGCACGTGTCTGTTTCAGAATTTCTCATGCAAGTGGCTTCCAGTCAGCTGTCACTTAGAATAGTTAATTAAAGTTTGAGGAAATTAGGTTCTGTGAAATCATGTAAAAGCAATACAGGCCACCAAAGGCTATGTCTGCATTAACAAGTAACACCATCTAACAGGAGCACATAGAAAAAGAAAAACAACTAGTCCAGAGGATTTTATGTCCAAATGTCTAAAATTGTGCTAGAGTGGTCCCCCTAGTCTGATTGTCTGATGATGTCTGGAAAGTACACAGTGCATCCCCAAAATATATACTGTAGTTTAGCTTCACACAAAACTAATCCAGTTACTGCACTTCATAGAATCACATAATCACAGAATCATAGAATGGCTGAGGTTGGAAGGGATCTCTAGAGATCATCTAGACCAAGCCTCCATGCTCAAGCAGGGACACCTGGACCACAAAGCACAGGGTCAAATCCAGGCAGGTTTGGAAGATCTCCAGAAAAGGAGACTCCACAACCTGCCTGGGCATCCTCTTCCAGGGCTCTGTCACCCTCACGGCAAAGAAGTTCCTCCTCACGTAGAGATGGAATTTCCTGTGTTTCAATTTGCACCCACTACCCCTTGTCCTGTCACTAGCCACCACTGAGAAGAGTTTGGTTCCCTACATTTTCTCCTCAAGTATTGATACATATTTGTAAGATCCATTCTCAGGCTTCTCTTCTCTAGTCTAAACAGGCCCAGTTCAGTTAGTCTTCCCTCATACAAGAGATTCTCCAGTCTCTTGATCATCTTTTTCGCTTGACACTGGACCCTCTCTAGAAGCTCCATATCCCTCTTGACTGGAGATCACAAAACTGCACACAATACTCCAGGTGCAGCCTCACCAGAGATGAGCAGAGAGGTAGGATCACTTCCCTTGACCTGCTGGCAGCACTCCTCCTGATGCAGGCCAGGATCCCATTGGCCTTCTTGGCCACGAGGGCACACTGCTGACTCATGGTTAACTTGTTGTCAACCAGGACTCCCAGGTCCCTCTTTGCAGAGCCGCTCTCCAGCAGATGAACCCCTAATCTCTACTGATGCCTGGGGTTATTCCTCCTCTGGTGCAGGGCCCTGTCCTTGTTGAAGCTAACTCATGAGGTTCCTCTCTGCCCAATTCTCCAACCTGTCTAAGTCTCTCTGAATGGCAGCACAGCCCTACAGAGTGTCAGCCACTCCATCTGGTTTCGCATCATCCACAAACTTGTTCAGGATGCACTCTGTCCTCTCATCCAAGTCACTGATAAACAAGTTGAACGGCAGTGGGCCCAGTACTGACCCCCTGGAAGACACGACTGGACACAGACCTCCAACTAGACTCAACCCCATTTATCATGACTCTCTGAGCTCAGCCATCCAGCTAATTCTGAATCCACCTCATCATCAACTCTTCTAACCCACACTTCCTGAGCTTTCCCATGAGGATGTTATACTGATCACCTCCTTCTCCTTGTCACACCTAGAGATGTTCTCTGGGATGAGCTGCCCCATCACCTTTCCAGGGATGGAGGTGAGGCTGACCAGCCTGTAGTTTCCCGCCTCTTCCCTCTTGCCCTTTTTGAAGAATGGAGTTACATTGGCTTTCTTCCAGTCCTCAAGCACCTTCCCTGCTATACATAACCTCTCAAAGATGATGGAGAGTGGCTTTGCAATAATCCTCAATATCACAATGTCATTGAGCAATGCTACTGAGAATACGACAAATGAGATGACCAAGGATTCACTGCAAAAGCATATTTTGTCCTGAATTAAAAAAAATAAAAATAATTAAAAAAAAAAAAAAAAAAACAGTGGCACATTGACAAACTTGTATATTTGGGCCGTATTGCAGATATATTCATCTAATCTAGAAATGCATAGGGAGTCAGTATTCTGACTGTTCTTTGTTCTGACTTCTTCAGGCTAGAGCTTCTGATATCATGAATCATCTTAAAGTGAGTTGGAAGTAAATCACAGTGAGAGCCAGGTACTGTCTCGCAATTGTTAGAAAAGTTATCCATGTTGTCATTCTTCCAGAGTAACAGATCTCAAAATAATAGTTTAGGAAAGGATTACTGAAGATGAATTACAGTTATAGGACAAGGGGCAATCAGTATAAGTTCAAACACAGGAAGTTCTGTCTCCATGTGAGGAAGAACTTGTTTCCAGTGAGGATGACAGAGCTCTGGAACAGGCTGCCTTGGGAGGTTGTGGAGTCTTCTTCTCTGGGGGTCTTCAAAAACTACCTGGATGCCACCTGTGCCAGGTGTCCCTGTTTGAGCAAGGTCGTTGGAATAGATCATCTCTAGAGGCCCCTTCCAAACTCAACCGTTCTGTGATTCTATGTGATTCTGTGTGCAGCTTGGTAAGGAATTTTACCTGAAAAATTTCAAGAATACAAAAATTGAGAATTAGGAAAGAAGATATCCGTGGAGTCAAAAATCACTTTTGGAGAAGAACTAATATTTTAAGTAAATAAGAGAACAAAATGTGATACAAAAAATCACTAAAGACAGTTCTGATTTGAACATAACATATTTCAAGCTCTTAAACTAAACAAATAAATCAGCAAATTAGAAATGCAGGGCATTTAAATAGCAAATCTGTGAAATCGTCTTTTAGATGAATGAATATGTTAATATCCAGGAAGCTGAATCAGTTTAAACAGAAAATCAATGATCAGAAATATCAGTGGGAAAAAAAAAAAAAAAAAAAAGAAAAGAAGAAAGAAGAAAAAGAACAGCTACGTAGCAGACCAACTGATTTTCAAACTCAAATGAAGAAGTACAATATTCAAAGCTTGATGTTCATCTTCACAAAGCTTTCAGGCAGTACTATGAAAAAGACTGAAAGCCTTTGAGGTTGAAAACTTCAATTTTTTAGCTTTAGTATAGATCTTTGAATGTGATAAATGGCATATCACCCATTTCTAATCCATACCAAAAAATATATATATTAATTATATATCATTAAAATTTAAAAATTGCCTTTGAAGCAAACCAGAGCTCTTTAAAACTCTTGTGTTATGATGTAAATCAGTCTCTTTCTCTCCAGTGACCGTAAGGAAAACCATGAGTATCTTGCTGTGTTGTAGCACAGTGGGGCTATAGATCTGGTTCCTTTAACTAAGAGGAAGTAAAAGGTTAATCCCAACTGAGTTCTCTAATGGTGCTTAGTTGAAAGAGAAAGACACCTAAAATACAAATGGTGCATGGAAATAAATCAACCTTTCAAGAGCCCCTTTCATCTTGTTGCTTACAAAAGGAAACAGTTACTATCCAGAATACCTTAGAGATAATCTTCCTACTTTTAGAAGAATCTCACTTAAGCAGTAGCTGCAGTCTATGGACTGTCTGTATGCCTATCCCAATCTGTTTGTTTTTTCTATCTCAATATTATTTTTTACCCCATTGCCTGATTTCAACAAAATTTGAAAGACTAATGCAAAAAAATAGTTCCTAAAGAGTACATAAAATCTTTTGTTTAGTCTAAGAGGAGATATGTAGGTTCCCTCATAAGAATTTTTGATCCCATCAGCTGAATTCTGATCAGATAATTTAGCTTGCATATCTTTCCCAAGGGGAGTTGATAGGAACAAATAACACAGACATAAAAATGAAAAACAAACAAAACAAACAAAACAAAACAAAAACACAAAACACAAAAGAAACTCCTTTGGTTTGGATGCTTATTCATCAGGAAATTTCTACAAATGCATTTTTAGTTCCAGTTCTTGCAGAATTATCTGTTTTCACAATTCTCCCAACCACCATTCCTTTAGGGTAAAGCATTTCCATGCTAACGCTTGTCTGTGAAGCATGGAAAAAAAACTGCCCTGCAGTTATCTCTGCTTGTTTCCTAGAAACCAAGAGTTGTGTTTTAGCTGTTTAGATGAAGTCTTCTAAAATTTTAATCTGAGACAAACACCTTGACCAAACACAAGAAATAAAAAGACTAAAAAATTGAAAACTGAAGAGAGCAAAATTTCAATCCCCTGAAAAGGATATATCATACCTGAAAGCACAAGAAAATTGTATGTTCATATAGAATTAAATGCATGTTAGCAGACTGTATCAATGAATGAATGAACTTTTTAGTAAAAAAAAGCATTAGACTGATAATTTACTTTAGAAAAAGCAACAATACTTTGTGTGCTTATGGACTGAAACAATGTCTGTAATTTACTTCACCTAACTTTGCCTCAATATAGATATTTGCACATGACAAATTAACTTTGTCTCTTTTATAATTCATGTAGAAAAATAAATCCTTATTTATATCTTTAGATCTCTTGTGTCAAAATATGAATCACAGTCCAAAAATGCCTCTCTCTCTCTAGTGACTGTAAGGAAAAATATGACCAGCTTGGTTGTTACAGCTGCACGTATATGTGATTGTGTAGGTGTATCCCACTGTATAGGCCAAAATTTTGCACTGGGCCTAAAAGCTGAGATTTATTTCAAGATGATACCCTACTTTTTAATTAGACCACATGTATTCCCCTGCCTTTTGCAGACAGTGCTACTTAGCTGGATATTCTGGGCCCATGCAATCACTCTGGAGGGACTTCAGGAGTTAATTAAAAAAGGTTTCAGCAATCCTTCCTCAAACTCACTGCTTCTGGACTAGTCTGAACTGAGAGGCTGCAATCCCACTTCACAAACATGCTCACATATGCTGCTTTTGCAGTGTAACTATTGTACTGTTGGAGGTTAAATCATTTTGGTGCAATTTGAAATTGACATGCTATGAATCACGTAAGCACTTTAGTGAGACCAGTTTGTGACGGACACCGCGCAGAGGTAATAGGTGGACTTTCATCAAACTAAGAAAAGATATGGACTCCAGATCATCAGAGCATGAACTTCATGAAATCACCATGCATATCTCTATCCATATACATTAGAGAAGAAAACTGAACGTGTGGTTGGTTCCCAGTTCACCAAAACGCTTGGTTCCTGGATACTGCTTGTGCCCCACAAGAGTATCATATATGCTATCCCTGATTATCCAGTGAAGACATGGTTTTCAGCTGGGCAGCACAGCAATCTCCCTCATGCTTTGGCTGATATATGGTGGCATTATGACTGTTTTGAGCTACTGCTGACCTACACATGTGAAGCTCACTTGAAGAAGGAAGTTTACTTGCCTGCAAATAGCATGATAAACAAATTCATATTGTTGCCTAGACTTGCATCACAACAGACCTTTCCCATTTTTCTCTACTTCATAGAATCACTATGAGATCACATTGAGACAGAGTCAAATGGAAGTGTAAGGTTTTAAAACATGAGTTTTTCTACTTTCTAATTTGTGTTCAAAGCACAACTATCTCAGGAGATGGTGAGTATCTATTTTAGACCCTGATAATAGGAAATGGTAATACATAGGTTTTATCTTTTGGTATTACCTTCTATTTCATTCTACTCTAAACTTCAATTGCTTGACAATGAACCTGTCATCCTTTATATGGTGTATTGGACATGATGCCCTCTGGAACTTGTCAAAGATCCTAAATCAGGCAGGTTGATTATAATAAAGTCTCTGCTGGCCCAGGAAGGAGGAGCCAGGGATTTGGCATCTAATTGAGGTCTGCTGAACAAAGTGATGCCGAACACTAATGAGCAGGTCAATTCTTTCAACTTTCAGATGTGAGCTTGTGTTTTAAATGAGTTTCCTGAAAAAAAAAAAGAGAGTTTGAGATCTGAAGAAAGACAAGGAAAAAAAAAAAAAAAAAAGTGAAAAGCAGATGGAAGTTATGATTATCCTGAACTGCAAACTACTAATAACTAATGCTACCTCTGTTATAAAGAACATAAGATAAAATCAAAGATAAAGGAAAATAAAATCAAATTTCAAAGAAGCCTTCTGAAACAATTGGTCACCATTCAACATAAACTCTATAAGAAAGAGGAAAAAAAAGCTGATTTTGATGAAATAGACAAAGGAACCATGGATGTCTTAACGAAAATGCTTTAAAAAAGCCCATAATTACTAAAACAAACTTAGAAATTGAAGCCTAATCTCCAAACACTAGGTGAAATTATATGTCTTTTTGTATCTTTGCTCATGACTAGGAAAAAAAAAAACTTTCATAGAATAAATTATGTAGCTGGTTCAAAATGTTAATTGAGGAAATATTCAGTTAAATGAGCCTTTTGGACTCTTTAAAGAACTTTTTTATTAAACACAAATTCTGACAGCAATTCCCATGTCTATCAGTCTTTTAAATATAAAATTACATAATGTCTGCCATATGACTAAGGATTAAATGGAGAGTATATTTTTATGGCATAATTCTAATAGAGAAAACTTCATTAGGCTGAAACCTTGAGGATGGGGAATTTTTTTTGAGGCCCCAGTTTTCTGCTTTTCCAGAAAAAAAGGAAGTCTAATGTAGTACATAGATTGCCGAATAAACCATTTTGCACATTTCAGTATGGATACTAGCAGTTGGAGACAGCAGTCTCAGATATTGATTGTTTTAGTAAAGTGTTAATCTGAAAATGTTGACTTGTAATTTACTGGCTCCAGAAACTGCTTGAGTTCAGTTCAGTTGTTTTAGCTCAATAGGAAGGTGTGTGTGAGTATTCAAATAATAAAACATAAATATAAAGTAAAATAAATAAAAACAAAAATAGAGACAATAGATATTTCCCCCACAACTAGCAGCTTTTGTAATGTTATCTCAGAAAAGCTTCAGCCCTTATAGGTTATACATCTGAACCTACTTGATAAACCACTACCATATATCAGAGAACAGTTAATACCAACACTTACCACGTCAGCTATCTAAACAGGTTTTCTAAATGCAAGGCAACATGTTGGGCAACCCACCAGCACTTCTAAGGAGCAAAGTGCACAGTATTTGCTAAGGGAGAATGCTGTTTGGAAAAGAGAAAACTCATGAAAATGCACACAGTTCCCCAGTCTAGAACAGTATAAGTGCAGCCACACTGCCCTGTACCTGCCACTGTTTTCTGATGTGTCTGCAATCCAACTGAAATATCCAAACAAAAGGTGTGAGAAACTAAGAGACAACCACTGTTGAAGATTATGCTGGATTCCCTAAACTGAAGTTTTGTAACTTGATGTGGAATCTCACAAAATTACATATTCACTAAGATTTATAAACAGAACAGAAGAGATGTATATTTGTTATGCCCATGTACTATGAGAATATATGCTCTTCAATATCTCTGCATCCATTCAGGAACCATTTTATATGTTTTAGTTTTGGAGTCTGTACCAGAAGGTAGGTTGAAGTGATAAATTATGAATCCAAGTCACTTTTTATCTCTGAAATTTGAAATAATTTATGTAATGGTCTTCTTGTATATTACCAATACCTCCGTTTACAAGCTAGCCTGTTTTTTTTTTTTTTTTTTTAAACATGTATCTTCTAGATGTTATTTGTTTAGAATTAATTTATTTCATTCTACCTTCCCTGTAAAGATGTTTTTACAATGACTTGTTAAAAGAATGTCTTGTAAAATGTATTGCATTCAAAATAAATAATATCAAACATAAGTTATAGTTGGTACCTTTTCCTTGCAGAGCTGAAATTTAACACCTCTTTTTCCACAAATGATAATTTCTAAAGCAACAAGTTGATATATTTGATATATTTTATGAGTTTTTGCCTATATATTTGTTTTTATTACATTAAGTGTGTTTGTGTATTCTGTGCAGATGAATGTGTGAAGTCCTCAATAACCTAGGCACTACATGTGCTTTGATTAAATATATCTCTCATTAGAATTAGAAAGCTTATCAAAATCATTGCCTTGCACATATGTATATAGAAAGGAGAAAAGAAGAAGAAAAAAAGACATATTCTTTGTCTTTGCCTTGCAATCAAGTACCACTAAATTGTATTGTTTTCTGAGACTTGTGTAAATAATTTTGTTGCACACCTAAAGGCTACATTTGCTTAAATGTGTCTGCTGTTTCTAAACATTATCAAAAATAATAGCTTTTATTACCTTCTTCATTGTTTGATTTTTACCCTTGGCTGCACCTAAACTGAAATTGATATTGTTTTGGAAACTGAGAATGATATTGTCACTTCTACCCCTACTTCTAACCTTTGTTTGACTGAAGGTAAAAGCAACTCCACATTTAACCCTTTTGTCTTTAGGCTATGTTGCTGAATTTTTTTTTTTTTTTTTTTTTTTTTTTTTTTTTTTTTTTTTTTTTTTTTTTTTTTTTTTTTTTTGATTATAGGATAAATCCTAGCATAGGATTTGCTTTTCTGTTTTGGTCACATTGATTTGGTTTTAGTCACATTGATTTGGTTTTGGATGAGATCTAGCAATAGCACACCAAGGCTATGGGATGATTTCCTTAATTTCCTGCTGGGAAATTTCCCCAGCAGGCTCCCTGCATAGACCTTTCACTTCAGCAGCATAGAGCAGTAGCTATGAGTTGCTTGTGGTTGATCCTTACTCTGCCATGAAAACATCGGTCTTTGTTTTCCATTTTACCATTGTCATTCTTTTTCCTTTTTTATTTCTTTTTTTCTTTTTTTTCATCAGAAAAGAATGTTGGCATCTGCTTTCCAGACCAGAATCATATAAGAGTCTAACACTTTCTAACATTTTGAGAACATTTCATAGAATTATAGAATGCTTAAGGTTGGAAGGGACCTCAAAGGTCATTTAGTCCAACCCCCCTGCTCACACAGGGTCACCTAGAGCGTGTGGCACAGGGCTGCATCCAAGCAGGTTTTAAAGATCTCCAAAGAAGGAGACTCCACAACCTCCCTGGGCAGCCTGTTCCCGTGCTCTGTCACCCTCACTGTCAAGAAGTGTTTCCTTAAGTTCCTGTGGAACTTTTAGTGCCTCAGCTTGTGGCTGTTTCCTCTAGTCCTGTCACTATCCACCACTGAAAAGAGGCCAGCCCCCTTCTCCTCACTGCCTCCCTTGAGGTATTTATACACACTGATCAGGTGCCCCCTCAGCCTTCTCTTCCGCAGGCTGAGCAGGCCCAGCTCTCTCAGCCTTTCCTCATAGGACAGATGTTCCAGGCCCCTAATCATCCTCATAGCCCTGCACAGGACTCTCTCCAGCAGCTCCACATCCCTCTTGTACTGGGGAGCCCAGAACTGGACACACTACTCCAGATGTGGTCTTACCAGGGCTGTGTAGAGGGGGACGATCACCTATCTTGACCTGCTGGAGACGCTCTTCTTAATGCACCCAAGGATCCCGTTGGCCTTCTCAGCCACCAGGGCACACTGATGCCTCATGGTCATCTTGTCATCCACCATGACACCCAGGTTCCTCTCCGCGGGGCTTCTCTCCAGCAGGTCCACCCCTAATCTGTACTGGTGTCCGGGGTTATTCCTCCCCAAGTGCAGGACCCTGCACTTGCCCTTGTTGAACTGCATGAGATTTCTAACCGTCCAGTCTGTCCAGGTCCCTCTGGATGGCAGCACAGCCCTCAGGGCTATCGGCTACTCCTCACAGTTTGGTATCATCAGCAAACTTGCTGAGGGAGCACTCCATCCCTTCAAATTTCATCCATCCGTTAATGGATAATTTGAACAGGACCGGACCGAGGACCGACCCCCCCCAGAGGACCCCACTAACTACAGGCCTACAACTAGACTCCGAGCCACTGACTACCACTGCCACTCAGTGGCACCCTGCCACTGAGCCAATTCAGCCATTTGACTGAATTCATGCTGATAGATGTTGAAAAATACATGCATATGCATTTTTTTGCTTGCAATTATTTTTTCCTTATTTAGTGTTTTTGTTGTTCTCTATCAAATACTTAGATATGAATATCCCCTTCTCAGAGTACATGCTTCACCTCTGAAGGTGAAGAAAAAAGTGGCAGTGAAGCACCATAGAAGGAAAGTCCAAAAAACTAGAAAGAAAAGGTCTGAGGAATTAGCATTTTCATTTTCTACTGATTTTCTTCTCAGAGCTTAGAACACACTAATCATGAACACTAGACAGAGGAGAAAAATAATGAAACCTGTGATTTAGAGCATGTCCTGAAGAAGCACATGGTTTGGCACAATGAAGTACAGATTGCTGTGGCTGCTTATTTGAGCATTTCATTAGAAAACAAGCAGGCTGTGGATTCTGCCCTTCAGCATGGTAGCCTGCATAGCTAACTGACGCAAAGGGTGTCAATGGCTATTGCAATTTTACCCACAGCAAGAGGAAATGGGGAAGGAGACATATCAGGAAGGTGAGGCAGAGTGTAACCTTGAGAGCAATTTGTGCAAAGAGCAAATGAAGCATTTCAGCAAGCTCATATCTGACTCTCACTTGAAAGACAAGGAAAGAAATGTACTGGCATTTATTTCCTTTTTTTCAAGGAACTTTCAGATGAAAGACACAATATATTAGGTGTATAGGATGTTTCTGATATTAGCAACAGTAGCTGGAGACCTGCATGAACTAAGGAAGACTTTCTTAAAAAATAATCATTCTAAAAAATAGTTTCTACCTTTCAGTGACAGAGAAAGAGCTGCATATACTTTCACTATAACAGCAGATGATGATAACTTATGTGGAGATCTTGTTAAACATTGAAAGATATAAGTAATATCTTTACCATATGCTCTTGCTCCATCACCATTACAGGACTTTTCATATGGGTAAAGGAAGCAGTATAAAAAAATGGTTTGTTCTTGTTCAACCATGGCGGTTATGGGGAACAGCTGATCAATGGCCTATTTTCTAACAACCTGTTACATAGTGAGATTTGGTTATTAAATCCTACTCCATATCTCCTTTTTACTCTGCTTTTAGCCTTCCAGTTCCTAAATTAAATTCTACCCTTTCTAAAGACTCGTTTTGACTTCTGTGCTCTTTTAGTGCCCTCCTCTGGATTGTCTCCAACTTTTCTACAGTTTTTTTTTTTTTATTATTATTATTATTATTATCTTTAGGATGTTTTTAATTAATATTTTAGTTCCTAGAAGTAAATGTAGTATGCCAGTTAACATATCATTAGCTTTGAAAATAGGAAACTAAATCACCTACTACATCAAACATATTTCTGGCTAATGAATCTCAGTAGATTTGCTGGTTTTGACACTTTTTCAGAATTCACTGTTAGTCAAAATGCTTACTAAAACCATTTTTTTGCACCCTGATCTTTTTTCACTAATATGGATACTTTTCCTTTATTTTCCATTGAAACTTTGTAAATTTGTTTTCTCCTCCTTAATGCAGCAACCTGTTCTTTGTTTTTTATTAAATTTACTATTGTTGATTATCAAATATGTCTCCAATTTATCATTCTGAATTTCGATCCTGCCCTCTGATTTGTGTTCAGTCTCTGACAGCCTGATGTCATCAACAAATTCTGTAAGCCTTCTCTCCATTCCATTATCCAGAATGTTACTTAAAGTATTTAATAAAAACATTTCAAAGGACATATCCTATGGGATGCTATCGGCTCTGCTCTACCAGTCTGATGACAAGCCATCAATGGTTGATTTTTATACAAGTTTTAAAAGAAGCAGGACTTTCATCTTTATATTACACAGTGTGTTTTTCTTTGACACATATTCCTCTTTACAAATTCATTTAGTTTCTTTACCTTTCTAAACATTTATAATTAAATTGAACAACGTGTCCAATATCTTTACAAACACTAAAATACCAGAATTTTATTTGCATGTTTGTTTTACATTTCTCAGTTCCTTAGAATATTCTCATTCTCCACTTTATCATGAAAAAAAACCTCAATGATTCAGAACTTCTTAAGTGCCTAATTTTTTTTTAGAACATTGTTGTCTTGAAGATGCCTCTCTGACAATGCCTATCTGATATGACTTGTTCTTTCTTTCTGTCTTTCTCTCTGTCTTTCTCTCTCTCTTTCTTTGTATTTTTTTTCCTTCCCTGCTCTCTTAATTGTTTCCCAAACTAATCTTCTGACTGACTGAGGAAAGAAGGAATTGGATTCTTCAGACTTGTCTCTATCATCTTATTATTTTCTGTTCTGCCATTTAGCAGGACAACCTTCCTATTATTTATAGTCCATAGAAGCTTTTCCTGTCATCTATTATTTCTTTTGCTACTTGTAACTTATTCACCACTTTAGCCAGTCCTCTAGACTAAGCTCTACTTGCTCTTACTATTCCTTTGTCCTATTCTTCAGTCATTTGTCGCTGATGTCATCTTCATACAAGCCCTTTGCAACTATAATGGTCTCTTACAATGTCTTCTACCTTTTCTACCTTTTCTCTGCACTCTGGTAGTTTGCTGTTCCTTCTTTAGAACTCTTTCAGTAGCTGCCAGAGTTCTTACATGCCTTTATCCTTCAGACAGAACTTTAGATTATCTTTTCAAGAGACCCTGCTACCTAGTTAGCTAAGCTTGCTGAAGCCTGTTTCTTGAATTCTATTATCACTATTCAACAGCTCTTGCTCCTTCCTTTGCCCCAAATCATGCGCTCGTTCTTTGTGATCACTTTCACCAAAATTACCTTGAAGCTTTAGATTTTCAATAAGTCCTTCTTATTTAAAGTGGAATCATGTCTAAAGGACACATTTCTATGGGAACTACTATTATTTTACAAACCAAGAAATAACTTGCCTCCATCATACTCCAAAAACTTGTTGGACTGTTAAAGTGCAGGAATTTGGAGAGAAATCTTCATTGGTATAGAGTCAGTTCTTTTCATGCACAGGTACTCGACAAACTGGTTTCTCTTTTTCCAAATTTTCATATAAACTATTCATATAGTTTACAGCATTTGTGACTTTCATAAATGAAACGAACAGCAGTGTTGAAACAGGTATCCTAGTTCTTATTGGATTTGGGTTGTAGTATCAGATAGTTTGAAAATTTGATTTGCCTTCTTGAACCTAATCATGACATTGCTCCTGTTTTATGAATAAGTTTGTTTCTTATTTTTCAGCACTAAAAAAAAAAAAAAAAAAAAAAAAAAAAAAAAAAAAAAAAAAAGTCTATTGATATTGATTTAAATCCTTATGTGATATGTGTGATATGTGATATGTCCTTATGTGGCCATATGTGAGCTTGTAAAAAGATGTTTTCCTGAAAATTCTTAGCTAACTCAGTGTTATTTATGTCACTTTTATGAAGCCATCCACTGATAATAAAAAATCACATAGCATAGACAATTTCTTAGCCTATTAAAAATGTACTAATAGATTATGATGGATCTTTTAGGCTGTAAAGAAGAAAACAATAATTTAAAGGTTCTATTTATTCTATGTGTTGAATTAAGCTGGATTTAGCTGATTTATTTCTACCCTTTGATATATAATCTCTTTTGAGATTTGACTGCCTATCATAATGAAGAGATAATTTGAGTACCAAAAATGGTACAACTGCATCAGCATGCATCTTGATAACCAGCCGTACTGCAATGAAAGTTGTTGTTGTTGTTTGTTTGTTTGTTTTTGTTTTGTTTTTAATCTTAGGAAAGAATAGGAATCATCCTAAAGAAAAAACATATTCTTTGATGTAGCTATTTTAAGGTCACAGTAAAAAATACAAACAAATGAAACTAAAAAAAAAAAAAAAACAAATACTAAGAAAAAAAGAAAAAATAACACTATTCTCCTTCAGAATTAAATCGTTCTCATATTTACTTTATTATCCAGAGAGGCAAATCAAAACTTGAGCCAGTAAGAAATTGAATAGCATATCTATTAACTCAAACCTCATAGATTGAATAAAACCTATTATGAACCAATTTATGAACTCAAAGGTATTTCTAACATAGCTGGAAGCATCTCTTAAGTCACCTAGGATATGTTCACACTGTCTGTTACTATTCCTAAAATGGGCTACTGCTCAAACCTAGCTAGGAGCTCAAAAATTAGAGCTAAACCAGATCTTACTGCTAAAAATCTAATACCATAGTAGCTGATAGACTTCTTAGAAAAGGTTTTAGGTACTCCTAGCTCAGTGGCATGACTCCATTCTGCAGTCCCTTAAGGTCTTCATTTTGTGAAACACCAAGGAAGTGGGCAGCATACTCATCTGACATACCTTGGCACCTACTTTTTCTGTCTCTCCTGCTGTATAAGTTCTCTATTTGCTGAGCACTGGGAAGTTTGATGAAAACACCAAAACCTCTTGGGCAGTAAATGGGAAAATGAAAGTACCTCACTTGAGAGTTGCCCTTCTTTAGAATTTTTCACAACTTCAACACTGTATAGGGAAACAGAGTTCTCACTTTGCACTGTATATGGTTGAACTGCTTCTTGGGGCAGCAGAAGAGTATAAATGCATGCCTCTCTGCCTATATTGCTTCAGACGAGATAGTCCTCCAATAAAATAATAGCTTAGTAGTACATTTATCTTACTGCAATTATCTACTTATCTTACTGTATTAATCTACTAATGAGAATCACTGACTGTATCTTCTTTTTATCACACAAATTCCAGTAGGTATTTTCAGTATGGAACATAGAGATTGAGACCGGTAGAATCTTGTCACAACAGAATATAGCTAGGCAAGAACTTAGGTCATACAAACAACAACAGATTTTTAAAACCTCTATATACATCTTTTGTATTGTCAATGTTGATATTTCATATTTAAAGCACAAGTCTCCTGTGAATCTAAATTCCTTAGGATAAAAGATCGTTCAGTTTTATTACACTGTACTGCTCGTGGGAAGTGGGTTCTAACCATATAACTATTATATAGAGTTGCTGTTAGTAAAGTGTTAGAGCTTGTATTGAGTAAGCCAAAACTGCTGTGAAGTCTACCAAACACAGGTTCAAAAAATGTTACTTTGATAAAAAGAAGTTATTCAGTCCAAAATAAGGTACTCATATCATGAAACGTAGCTTCGTATTTCAAAGTTTAGCTCTAACTGCAGACATTAATCACTTCAATATTTTTCCAGAGATCCAAGTCCACAGGGCGGCTATGGGAAGGATATGAGCCATATTTGTTGTGACTTTGACTTTTCTTGAAATTATGATTTTTTTTTTTTTACTAAATAGCATATATTTCTACAGATTTCTATCAGATATTTGCACTCTTTTCTATAGTTAATTTAGATGTTAAGAAAACAAAGCAGCTTAATACTAAAAATGAAACGAGAATGACAATTGTGATGAGATAGTGGCTGTATTTTTTAATGAGCAGGTCTGGCATTTTTGCACATAGCACAATTATATATATAGACTTATATGGACACTGACATACAGTCACAGCAGTGACAGATTATTTAGATTAGATTAGATTATTTATTTCATTTATTTTCTGTTCATGTCTTCTTCTCTCCTGACTCTAAAGATATAGGATGAAATCTGTTTGCATTTTTTTGTATGTTCAATATTTTGAGCAATAATATCATTTTACTATAAAATTGATTCCTTGAAATGTCATACAAAATGCACTTCATTTTATACATGGTTGTATATTTTACATCACATTTTGTATGACATTCAGTATACTAATTGCAGGAGAATTTCACATTGAAGGAAAAGGTGTTTCTCTTGCTTTAAAACTGAATAAGAGATTCTGTTAGATATGTTTCATATGAATCAGCTAGGACATCAAGATCTTGTGCATTTTAAATGAATGCAAATGAAATTTCTACCAACCGTAGCAGGCTAATATTCTTCTATGGATTTGATTTTCAGACATTTTCTGTAACATGGTTGATAAATTTCTCCTTCTTAACAATCATAGGAGCAAGAGTTTGACAATGATCAATGATTCTTTCATCATAACTTTATTAGATTCTCAAGCATCGTTGCATCACTTTTCATTCTGTTCTTTGTTACTTTAATAATCAAGAACCTGTTGTATTGAATGAATTTTTTTGAGAGAAAATAGTCACACATTTTCTGTATCAGCTGAACTTTTAGTCATAGAAAATCTTTGAAACTTCAAATTGCCTTAACAGTATCCTTACTCCAATGAAATCTTAGTCAAGTGGAGAACTTCATTGTCTTTCAGCTTTAGAGAAGCTTTGCTATTTGAGTTTTTTGGTTATATGATAAAAAACATGACTTAATAAAGCAGAAACTTACTCAAAGTGACCTTTCAGAATCACTAGTGTGATATACAGAATTTCTATTTACTATGGAATTAAATCACTGGTATAAAAAGAAGTGAATTAAAAAGAAAATATATATATATATTACTTTACTTTCACTCTTTAATTTGAATTACCTTTTTTACAATGCATATGAAGCATTATTTTCTCCCTTCAGAATTTATTTAGAACAAGTTTTACTCATATTATTTTTGTTTCTAGCCTAGATAATTGGAAAATTATTGCAAATTATTTTTTCTGAGGTTTGGCACCTTTGGATCAAACCAACTCCCAGAAAACCATGTGGCCTAACAGATTATTTCTTCAAGAAAACAAAACCAAACACAGACAAACACTTTTTTTTTTTCATATTGATAATTTTGAAAATGACATGCACTTACCCATATGAACACACATTTTAAATAAAGATATCCACATTTTAGCTAGTCCCTCTGTAGTCGTCTCACCCTAACATGAACATCTGAAAAAGATCAGAAAATAATTAAACCTTGAAAGTATGAAGTTATTGTTTCTAAAAGGAACCTGGATGACTGGGTTAGATGAATGATACAAATGCCTTTACATGTATATCAGAATGAAATTTATTTTCCTTCCTTCTCATTTTAATTTCTAGTTTGGAGGAATTATTCACTTAGGTAGAAAATAATTCCAAAACACTCCTTTTCATCACCTTTGTGAAACCGCTTTTAGAAGAGGCATACACAATTACTTTAAATTTTGAGGCCTCTCCAATAATGCACCATACTCTGAAGGTAGCAGTTTTCATTGATATTATGTTGTAGTAGCATGACACTCTAGGAGAAATTTAGCCTTGCCTTCTTTCTATGAGCAAATATAAAACAAATAATCAAGCAAACAAAATAAAAACTCAAATCTATATGTTTTACTTACTGCTCAAATTTATCAGTACAAACACTTTCTGAAATGACCTTTATCACTCTCTACTCCTAATAAGTATGTGTTTATATTATCAAAAAAACAAATAATTTATTTGAAAATGCAATTTCATTAAAATTAAGTTGATTCTAAATATTATAAAATATTATGTGTGCCTATTGTTTTAATAACATGGTATGGCTATTGTTAATATAGTTAAAATGCTTGGCTCACTAAAGAGCTTTTACAGATTTCTAACCTATAACTCCTACCTAAAAGAGCCATAAATTATAAAAAATTCTGGAAAAAAAAGAAGATATATTGAACTCACTGAGAAAGGCAACACAGGCATATTTTAAATTTAATCTTTCATGACCTTTCACTGCTATCATTTATATTTAAGTCATAGTACACATATGATGCATTTTGTTTATATATGAATTTTAAAAAATTAAATTATTATAGGATAACCAACAGGAAAATATATCAGAACTTTGTTCAGTCTGTGATTCCCACAACAATGTTTACTTTCCTATGAAGTATCTCACCTAGGTTTAGATGACTGAGCCCAGATTCTGGAAACAACCTATCTATATTGATTTAGATGTCCATATATAGAGAGTACTAAACCTTGTTGAGAAATCATTACATTTTAATAAACCTTTTTGATTCCGAAGAAGTGCAGATAGCAAACAAGTAGAGAGACACTTTTCACTGTGATCTGAATGTGATATAATCTTATAGAAAAAGTACAAGCCCTAAGGCTTGCAATGATTAATTTCTTCGAAGAGTATTTCTCCGCATTTTTTAACAAAAGCAAGAATTAATAAAAACAATTAATGACACAAATTATCAACAGTGCATTTCTTTCCAGGATTAATGGAAAAAAAAATATACCAAAATAATGTATGAAAAACTAATGAAAATTGTTTTGTTTGTCATCTCAGAATGGATGACTTTGTTTTGTTTCTGGTGGAGTTGAGAAGGTTTATTTGACTTAGAATGTAATGTATAATATATTATACTGTTAAAGACCGTCTTTGACTATACCTGTACAGTAATATTTATCTGAAAACAGAGCTGTGTTTGGCTTCTGTATGCAAAATAGAGTTCTTTGTAATGAAGGCAAGATCTTGATTTAATAACAGGGAACAGATAACAGCGTGCATGCTAGGGTATTCAGGGATCAATAATCTATACACTGACGAACAGTGAAACATGAAAGTAGCAGTAGTATCGTGTAGGTGGCCTGGGATGAAATTCCAGAAGACCCAAAAAAGCAATTGTTGAGTAGAAGCTGAGTCAGGGGAGCTCTAACCTTATCTTGTAATAACCATAGGGCATTATGAACACGGAGTATGGATTTATAAATTGATTCTCATCTAACTCCAACAGTTGAATACTCTGCCTTACTATGAACTTTTCTTAAATTCCAGCTCTGTGGTATGCACTTGCCTTCAGATGTCTATAATATTATTCTTAGGTGTGGAATTCAGATAACAATACTCTATAGGTAACCTGCAATTCAAAATTCTTGATTTTTCAAAATTCTATTCTAAGATTTTTTATTTTTGCTTTATTTATTTAGAACATCTGATGAAATGTACGCAGATAAATAGATAACCCAAAAATTGAACATCTGCAAAGAAACCCTCAAATATCCATGTCTTAAGATATTAGTAACATTTAGCACAAACCACTTCTATTTCCACAGGTAGGGGGAGGAGGGGAGAAATTAGATGCTGAATAATAGAAGAAAAGAGAAGTGGTCTTTTTAAGAGAATGTAGTATTTCTTAAGGTCTTAGAGTACAGTCTGTTTATTTTTAAGTTTTGAATGTTTGTATTACTATTTCATTTTGCTTGTGTAAATTATGCATCCCAGAGCTCATTTCCAATTGAGTAGCCTTGTATAAAGTTAACTACTAAAGGTGACTGGGTATATTGGGTCTGAATTACAGACAGCATCAAGAAATCTAGCAAGTTCCTGCTATTTCTATTACACAGGTTAGTGGTTGTGCTTAAATTTAGGTCCTAAAGGTTTTCAATTTTGTACATTAAACAACCCACAATCTTGTAACAAACATCTAAATAGCATCATACATTTTGCTTTTTTAGATTAAAGAAACATTTGAATTTCAGTGGGAGTATCTAAATATATTGTAAGCTGACTAATTCTTTCTTTTATATTCTTTGTTATTTGATAGCATAGTAACAGGCCTTAGGAGACATTCTACTACCGCAGTTGGGGAAAAGTAAAATTATTTGATTAATCAGTATGAAGGATTTTAATTATAGAGCAAAGGTAGCAGGTTCCTTGTATTTGAAAGAGAAAAGAAAAAATTGTACTACAGTTTAAATTCACTAGTGCCATCTAGCGCTAAATAGAAACATTAAAAATAGCCATATTTAAGCTGAGTAGATAAACTCAGCTCAGAATATAAAAAACAGAGTACCGCATCAAGATTTTAGATACGTTCGATTTATAAATTAAGTATATGTATATATATCAAGATGGAAATAATTTAAATGGTTGAATTTTGTCCCTTGGAAACTCTGTAATTTTTTGATTATTATTTTTAAATACTTAGTATGCTCTTATGTTTACACAAGGAATTAGGTGACAGCAAAGCATATGAGATTCAAATATTTATCTCCATAATGCAGAAACCGCTTAATATCACTGAGATTTCCTTAATGGCTTTGTCTCATAGAAGTCTCAAAATCCTTAGTCCACTGCTACATAAGAAAAGAAATTGTAAAGTTTTGACTCAAGCATATTAGTAGAACTGTTTAATTTGTTTAAATTGTCCTTTTTTTAAATAGTAGTCAAAAAAACACCCAGGATTTAGATTTCAGAAGAAAAATACTTCTAGGAAGCTTTTCACAAATCTTAAAAAGAGAAGGCTGAATTATTAGTGTTTACCTTTTACCAAGTAAAGAATAATTTTTAAGACACATGCAGTGCTTGATGACATCTTTCAAGTCATTTTTCTGACACTTTTCTGGCTCCAAGTATTAATAATCTATACTACTGCAAAATCCTGTCTCCAGGAGGACTCCCTTCTGGGACCAAACAGGTGATATACTGTGTGGTATTTTATTTATTTATATTTTTAAATCTGAAATGATAACAAGTGACCTGTAGGGGAAAAAAAAAAAAAAAA
>VZSG01001083.1:122282-132764 GCA_013398315.1 Nothoprocta pentlandii | reverse complement strand
AAAAAAAAAAAAAAAAAAAAAAAAAAAAAAAAAAAAAAAAAAAGAGAGAGAGAAAGAAGAATCTTTCCTCGGAGGAGAGTTGCACCCCGAAAGAGGAGCCCGACTGTACCACGCAGCGCAAGCTGCATTGGGAGCGTATGCTTTGGAAGCGAAATGGAGCTTCCAGCTCTTTTATTTTCGTAGGGAAATAATCGTTTCCTCGCCGAGTACCTTGCTTGCGGTTGCGCCCATACCCGCACGCGGCTACGGGAAGGGGATAAATATTAAATATAAAAGGAAGCAAAGAAATATTTTAAGGAAGCAAAGGCACCCTGGCCTTCGTGCGGAGGCTGCCGTCCCTTCCGCGGGATTTTCGAGGTCTTGGCTGCAGATTTTGTTTAGAACCGTCTGCACAAGCACAGTTAAAGCTTTGGGCCGGAGTCCCATCGGAGGAGAGGGGCTTATTTATTTATTTATTTATTTTATCCGTGCAGTTCTAGCACTTCAGAAACTAAGCTTTCGCACGAGGAACGCACCCAGCCTGCCTGCATTCCCTTTGGAAAGAATTTATACTCCAGGTTAAATCATTGGCCGCCCTGGACATTTTAAGAAGAATTACTTCTAACTCTAAGACAGATTATGTTTTGTGGTCTATAACGGAAAAGGGCTATAAGGGGAAAAAAAAAAAAGTCCATCTGCGACACACACCCACACCCACACATACACATACACAAAAGTATTTCCGAATACTATTCGGAGAAAAAGAGTATTTCCGAATTCACCTATTTCAAAATGGCTCCACCTGAGAGCATGGAGAAAAGGGGAAAAAATCGTTCTTCACTGAGATGCATTTTTCTAATTTTCCGACTCGTGATGTACACTTCCATTCATAAATGGGCACGTAGAAATGGAGTTTGGTTATAAACCTGACATAAATGACCGCGGGAGGAGAAGTTTTGCAGTCACGCTTTTCTCTCCATGTGGTTCTACTTTCGCGAAATAGTCTCAAAATACTATAACTTGGCCAATTTTAATAGTTATTAATGAACAATTCTTACCAAAAGAGTGAAAAATATTATACAGATATCTGAAAATTCTAGAAATATAGACCAAAACCAACTAAACACCGCAAGAAACCTCTACTATCAAACAACCGAGGGAAAGAGAGAAAGGAAAGATATTTTCAAACACTTTGAGTCCTGGAAGGATTTTCCTCCCTGCTCCAAGCACCCAGAGCCCCCGGCCGAGGACAGGCTGGCCCGGGGCTCGGAGCGGAGGCGACGGCCGCCCCCGCCGCCCGGCGCTGCCTCCCTACGAGTTTTTAAGTCGAGGTTTCCCCCCCTATTTCGGTACTTTACTCTTCCGATTTCCTGTTTCAACAAATTCCCTACATTTTTCCCCCCTTTCCCAATAGGCCATTGCATACCGTGAGAAATTTATCCAAAAGTCCTTTCTTTAAAGAAGCCTTTTACATCTTCCCACGGGGCCAGATTCTGCAACGCTATTCACCAAGGAGAATTTTCCTTTCAGCCTTGCCTCTTCCCGCAAGAGAAACAAATCTAGAGTATTTACACATTTTTTTTTTTTTTGCTGATATCCAAAAGCATTACCTTGTTTTGTTTCCAGGCAGCTTGAAGGTAAAAACAGCGGAAAGCGCCCAAAGGAGCCTCAGCGGTGAACCCGACTCTGGGACGCTGCAAACTTGGCCCGGCTCCTTGCACTTGCTCCCTTGTCCTTAACTCCTCGCTTAACGGAGAGCGGCTGGGGAACTGGAGAGGAGGGGAAAAGGGAATGACAGAAGGAGAAATGGGCTCAGGATTTTTAAAGCAAAAGCCTTCCCAAAGCAAGACTGGGGTTCCACTGTGTCTCTTCTTAAAAAAAAAAAAAAAAAAAAAAAAAAAAAAAAAAAATAAAAAAAAAAAAAAAAAAAAATACAAAAACAAAAAAAAAAAAAAAGTGGTCTTCTGTTAAGCTAATTTTCTTCCTCAGCCTCGTGAAAAGTAAAATGTATGGTTTGTCAGCAATGCATAATAGAAAAGGCAGCTGGTTCCTATGAGCTACACCAGTTGCAGGGGGAAGAGAACAGGGGGATGTGATGTCTCAGTCCTTGGAAAGTATCCTCGGCCCTTTCGAAAGGTTTTCTTCTGGAAGTACTTGAAGGATGACAAATCTATCTCTGTGAGGAGATTTAGAGTCGGCTCGGGGCATAATGCATTATCGCCTGGAGGAAGCCCTTAAAGTGGCCAGAATAAGTACACTTGGTTAAGGGTGGGGGAAAGAAGGCGAGTGTTTCTCAGTTTATTCCGAGGTTTGCTCGGTTTTATTTAGGACCAGATCGGGGCAATTACTCCTCGAATTTCATTTTGCTTGGGGACTGTCGCGGGGTTTCACACATGTATCTCCAGCGCCTTTCGGGACTCCGCTGCTTTCCCCCTTTCCCGGTGCCCCCCAGCTGGTGTCAGGGCTTTCTTTGGGTACTCCCAAGCCACGGAAGATTTTTCCTTTTTTTTTTTTTTTTTTTTTTTTTTTTTTTTTTTTTTTTTCCTCCCTAATGAAAACCCCACAAAATCCCTCCTTGAAGCTAGTGCCAATGTTTGCAGCTGGGGCCTTGGTGGCTCGGGACGTCGGGGCAGGAAGGTATGGGATAAATTTGGCCACACAGCGCAAGCAGATAACAAGCAACCCCAAGTCCGAGGTTTGCTGGGGACAATTATCTGCCTTGCCACTTGTGCTGGAATCCTCTCTCCTCAGGCTCCATTGCTCCAGGTCCGGTCTGGTGGGCGCAACTCCCCCCACACCCTGCCACGGCCTTTGTGCTTCCCCTGCCAATATCACATCTTCCTTGTAAAAGTCACATTACATAGCCAGAGGCTGAAAAATAGGAGGTAGAAACTTTTTAAGACCCTAATCCCAGAACACAGTTTATTTAATTCCTTAACTGGATTTTCATTCTCTCTCTCTCTCTCCATGCTGTATTTTTTCCCCCAGTTAGAGATCCCTTAGGGTTTAACATGAATTTAAGTACTCAAACCTTGCAAAGAGAATTGATTCACGATCTGGCCTTAAAAACACTTTTTTTTTTTTTTTTCCCGGCCGTCTGAAGTTGAACTCTGGTTCCGTCCATGCTGTATGAGGGAGCTGGCTTTGAAAATGTCCCTGGGATCCCTGCTTCAGCAGGAGAAGAAATATCCCAACGAGCTCTGTCTGGTGTCTGTAGGCATCTGCTGGAGGCTGATTTGTCTCCAGCAATTCCTGACCTCAGAAAACTCAAGAGTTGCTCTGGGCCCCCTTTCGCCCAGTTATCTGAAAGGAAAAAGTCCTGTGCTAGACTGATCAGATGGGGAAGCTCCACAGAGGCATTGGTTTGCTCTTTTTCACTTTCCTCTCATAATAATGAGAGAGAAAATAAATGTCCATTCTGTAGTTCAAGGTAGGGGCATGGTGGGCAGAGAAGGAGATGAAAGAAGAGGAAAGTGATGTTGGAAATCCAGACAGAGGAAAAAAAAATGAGCTGCAAATCTGTGATTTCACTCCCCTTGGAAGCAGAGGGATGTGAGCTCTGCTCTGCTGTTTGTCCCCTGTTCCTTGTCCACGGACCTTTCCTTCCTGCTTTCCAAATTCTCCTCTGTGCAGTGTCCAAGGATCCAATGAAATGGCCTCCCCTGCTCCAGTCCCATTGGAGAACTGCCCTTCAAACAAGCCAAAATAAGGACTTCTCCATCTCTGTGGTTCTTCTCTTGGCTCTTGAGGCCCTGACGATCAATATGTGCATCACACATCACAACAGACTCCTGTGATCTAAGTCCGAGACCCTGGATTTCCAGCAGTTGGATTCAGCTGTTTCTCTCCTCCAGCAGAGCAAAGTCAAGTTGTGGCATCATCTCCAAACTATTTAGCTCACATCTATGGGAGTTAGGGTCCTTTTAAGGTCTCTTCTCCCTACCCCACCCCCAGGGCCTCTACCCCTCATATATTATTTTTACTAATGTGGTTGGAGTTTTTTCACCCCTTCTTGGAGGAGGAGGGATTTGTGTAGCCAGATCCTAGGAATTTGGAGAGAGAGGGAGGAGAGAGATGCTCTTCTTGACTAGAGAGATGTTATTCTTTGGATTAGAGATATCTGATCTTGAACATTGCAGGTCATGATCTCGACCAAAGAGCAAAAGCATGAGGCTGGGCTTGAAACTTGAGGTGAGTCTGCTGGAGATCACAGGGCAAAGTCTCCCAAACAAAGAGGAATGCCTCGGTCGGGGTGAGAAAGCACAACTTCCTCAGCAGTTATGGGCTCCTTCCAGATGGCCGCATACCTGCAGACCCTGCAAAGGAAGCCCTTTGGCTGAAGAAGAGGAGAAGGAAGGGGAGATGGGAGAGGGCAGGAGACTGGAGCCAGAAGGCTCTATTATTTATTATTATTTGTATGCTGGGCAGGTCCAGAGGCCCCAGCCCTGACATGTTTATGGAGCTAGATGCCTCAGGAAGTGTCAGGAGCAGCAGCCTGGGCAGCCGGACTGGTGGGGGGTAAGGAGCAAGGGAACTTCCCAGAAACCTCTCTGCAGGAATTGTAGAAGGAAAAAGCTTTTCCCAAGGGCAGGGGACTTCATGGCACAACAGGAGACTAAATCTCTCAGATCCCTGTCTAATACAACAGCTATAATATTGTTCTCTCTGTGAGATCTTGCAGAGCCGTGGGATGTCAGCTACTCCTCTGTGCCTCAGTTTCCCTGCTGGGAATGAGGATTAGGGAAACCAAGAGCACTGCAAACCTTGTTTCAGGGCAGTGAGGGCTGCACAGGCCAGAGAAACCTGATTTGTCCATTAGGAACCTGATCCAAAAGGGGTATGTAGCGTATTTTTAGGTCCAGATCCATCTGGCTTGTTCAAGGACCAGGTATGTCAAGAAGTGAGTACATCAGGAAGTGCTGGAAAACCCACGACCTTCAACACAGCCTTGTCTGGCGGCACTGAAGCACTGAAATGAGAGTGGATGCAGCTCCTGATCCTCTCGTGGTTTCAGTATGGGCTAAAGGACCTGAAAGGCTAAAAGGTCTGACTGTATTTCTGCATGTCTTTTTAAAGAGTGATCGGGACCTTTTTGTGCCATTTTTTTTTCAAATTGTTCAAAGAAAGAATTACAGCAAAACTATCTTTTCCTGGGATGCTTGAGCATGTCGGGGCTTTTTCCTTTTCTTTTTGGGCCTTGGAAGATGGGAAGGGGAGCAGGGGAAGGAGCAGAGCCCAGACCCCGAGCGGCTCCAAGTGACGCTAGAGGGAGCTCCGGGCTCAAATAATTAACGAGCAAAAATTAGCCAAGGGGAAAGAAACCTGGATCTGGGTGAGAAAGGGACGATTAGACCAATACACACGTTTTCAAGGGGACTCAAGCTGCATTTATTCCAAGTTATGTCAAGAGCCAGTGCAATAAAAGCCCCCAAAAATGCCTTGGGGCATTCGAGGGTCTTATTCAGGGAATCGAGGCTAGTATGGATGTAAATCATTACCAAACTCACTTTTTCCCAGGTATATCTTCTTCAATTTGTAGCCTTCAGAAGAAAATAGAAAGCCCCAATCTGTCTCTGGAGAGCCATTTTTATGCCTGTATTGATTTTTTTGAGGTGCCTCTTGAGGCACAGGAAATGTAAGGGATAAATGCTAAGGAATGAAACAATTCCTGTTGCGGCTCAGTCGTAAGCTCAGGTGCTCATTTCTCAGCTGCTCAAAAGGAGCTCCCCAGGCCCCTACTGATGCTCGAAATCGGAGTCAGCAGAGGGATTTCGGTGCACGTAGCAGGTTTTAGCAGGGTGCCGGGTGGGCAAGGGAAGCAGGAGCAGCCCCAGCTCCAGGTCCTTCAGGATTGGGTGCTGGCTGGAGACTGGGCTTGAGTAGTCACAAAACTGAACCAAAATGGAGCTCAGGAGAAAGGAGGTCATAAAAACTGCCACGGGGCTTATTTATTGTCATTTTGATCTTATTAACATCCCATTCAGTGGGTCTTTGGAGAATAAAACACTGATACTCTGTATGTATCTTGATAGAAACCAACTAATAAAGAAAAGGGGGAATTAAATCTATATGAAGTTTTATATTGTTTTTTCATTAGCTACTCCAATACTGCCCAAGTATCTAGGATGGAGGAATAGACAGCAGCAGAGATTATGTAAAGGCTTTACTATATCCCATTGCCTAGGTGTAAATAACACTCCTGTTAATTTAAAACCAAGGCTGCCTGCCTTTATGACTTCTCTGCGCTGACATTAGCTCTCTTTTTGTACAGTGTCATGGGTGCAAATAGATTGGGCTGAAAATTTCCCCCAGAGCCACTTTAAAGACTCCTAATCTCTCCCTTTAGTGGTGTTAACTTCACGCACGTGTTTGAAGCACCATTAGGCAGAGAAATGGCCCTTCTCTTCTGATGGTGACCTTATCCAAATAGCAACGTTACAAAAAAAAATTAGAAAATCTGTTTTGTACCAGGCCAGCTCTCTGACACTCCAGAGAGCAGGTGAAGGAGATGGGGGGTTCCTTTTTATGAGCGTTAAATACATAAAGGGTTTATGCTTTGCCTTGCTGCATTGCCGCCCTGTGGGGATCTCTAAGCATTTAGGAGGAGATGCTCGTGCCCCATGTAGTGTGGGAAGAGCAGCTACTGCTCCTGGAAACATCACCAGAGGAAGCTGTGGTGGTCCCGTATGGGAAGAGAAGAGCCCACCTGGCTCACGTTGGTCACCAGTAACTGTGACAAGCTGCTGGGGTCACAGTTAACAGGACACCAAGGAAGGGTGGGAAGAGATGTGTTGGGAAGCCTTGTGTGATTCATGCTAGGCCACGGTCATGTCCATCTCATTCTCCATATCCTACAGCTGGATGTCAAGGATGAAAGAAGACTGTAGCATTACCTGTGCTTAACGCAGCTTTTAGCAGCCCAGAAAAGCGGTGGGACATGCCTGGCTCTCTGAACAGCCCCTGCATCTCCCCTCTCTGGGAATCTGTCCCTGAGGTCTGGCGGGTCTCAGGATTACAGCCTGGAGGGGAGAAGAATCCTGGGATGGGACTTTCTCGTGGCATCCAGGAGGGGGCAACTCCTGGCCAGAACTGAACTGAGGAATTCTGGTTAAATAAAGTACTCTTGGGAGGGTTTTCCCTCTTGTGTTGCTCCTTCCAAGCAACAGCTCAAGTTACTGTGATGAAGGAAAGCTGTAAAACTGAAAATCCAGATGGGGGAACTTGCGGGGAACTTGGGCTTGGGGCAGTCTATGTTTCTTACTCAGGGACATTTATTGCCGCAACCTGGCTTTAGTGGTGAAAAGGAAAAAGATGAATTAAAAATAAAGTGGATTTTCTTTCGAATCAGTCAGAATTTTACAGTGAGTTAAGTACAACTCACAATTTATTTTCATTAGCTTTGTCCTTAATTAAGTCTGTATTTTTCTTTCTTTTTGGAGCACCCACGCCTTAGGCCCAAGTTTATTTTGGATGAAATAAGCTGATCTACCGGTAGCTTCTCTGAGTCTTTTGCAAATGTTTGCCTTCATCCACACACACTCTTTTAATCCTGCAACACACTCTCACATTAGCTCCTGCCCTGTCAACCTTGGTGAGAAAGACACTGGCAAAGATTTATTCCAAGAAAAATAAATAAATAAATAAAAATGAAATAAACTTCTTCTGAGTGATTCTACCCACCTCTAGAGGGGATCTGGTCAGCACCTAAGTTCCCATAAACTTCTGGAGAACTTAACTCAAAAGTGTTTGTATAGAAGCGGACACCTAACTAGGCTGTTTCATCCTGGTGTAGACCGGGACTGAAGGGACTGTGTGCTGAGAGAATGAATATCTGGAAAATAAAAGAGCAAAACTGTGGTGGAAAAAAAGCCTTTATCCGTTCTCTCTCTTGGTCACTTTTAAATATGGAAAGAAAGTAGGAATGAGAAAAAAAAATAAATAAAAAAGAACCAAAGCTCATTGCTGGAAGAACTGGAATGAGGAGCTTTTCTGGCACAAGCAGAGAAGTTTCCAGAAGAAACAACATGAGAGGATTATTACAAAAGGCCAGAGTGTCAAATCTGTGCTGGGAGTTAAAAGGAGCCCATAAAATTTCGCTCACCAGAAATGGGGCTAGAGCAAGGTCTGGAGTTAACTCCTTAAAGTCTACAAAAGAGCAATAATCATCAGCAGCAACTTTCTTTCTCTGAGGTGCAGGGTCTGGGCAAAGTCCCTGTTTAGCCATCACCCAGAAAGCTATAAAGAGGTAAAGGCAGATCGAGCAGGATGATGAGTGCTTTATGCAATGCAATAAATTCAATGTCCAGATCATCTATCTAATTTAAAATCCCCTCACAGTCATTTATAATGATTCTTTCGAATATAAAAGGGAATTATAACCATATAATCCATTGCTTACTTGGCACAGAATTTTCTAAGGAGCCTAAGAGAATTATGTACCTAATTTCACCATCATTATTAACAAAAAAAAAGTCGTGCTGTAGTAGCTGCTTGAGACCAAAACATCACTGGGGACTTGCATTCTAAGTATAAAGTAGGAAAAACAAAATTCCAAGGGAATTTTTCTTTTTAATGTTGTATTTCCTATTCTACGCATTTACAAACACTGAGTATTGAAATCCCTGTGGTGATTTGTGGATTACACACCAGTTTTCCTTTCTTTTATATGAAAGAAATTAATCCTTGCAGTTATTTGGAGGCTGCTCACTCTAGGGAAGACAGTTCCTATCTCCTGCTTTCCTTGCAGAGTGTCTGCAATGACTCTTAATAGTAAAAGACAGGAGCAGAGCATTACCAAATTGCAGGTGAGCTCTGCCTTGCCCCAAATCCCCATCTTCTTCTGGTCTTTTAGACCGTGATGTTTCTTTCCAAAAGCACAAGATGAAGCCTGTCTGGCAGAGGGAGGGAGCCAGCACTATGATCCTGCTCTCTGCATAGCCTTAGTTCATCTATATACACCAGAAATACTGAGTGAAGCAGAGGCTGGAAAATTATGAAATATAAAAGATTATGGGTGCTTACTTCAAATTGCAGCTGTTCAGCACCTTAGAGTGCTTAATGCTGAGCACATAACCCATAAAGCACCCAGGAAAGGTAAATAAACACCAATGAGTATTACTGTTACTTTCTTTTCTTACATGAGAGAAATTACTCGTTTAACACACACCAGAACAAATATCTGGTCTCCATCTCAGAGGGGCAAAGCTTAAAGGGAAAATCAAACTGAAATGCGTTGAAAGGAGAGAAACAAGTGTAGCACAGAAGCAAAAGCAAACTAATTAAAGTCAGAATGAATTTATGAGGCACCTTAATGAAACATGTGGACATGCACAGAAGATGAATCCATGACATTTATGCTTTTAAGTCTGCAGTGAGTAGAGAGCTCATATGATTGGAAAGGTAATAAATTTCATAGCAAATGAACAAGTTCATATTTACACAGAGAAAACCTTTGTCCAAAGCAAGCATGTGTGATTAGTGCAAGATTCAATTAGGTATTTAATACCAGCTACACAACTGTTTTGCTTGAAGACTTCCACTATATTCTATCAAAGGTCAAACTACTTAAATTGTAACATTTATGGATTAAAGTTGAGCAGCTTTGTTCTGCCTGACAGATGGGTCTTGTTCCTTTGATGACTAAGATCACACAGACAATTATAAACAAATCATGTCTAGTTCTGTAACCATAATGACAGAACATATATAATAAATGTTACTTTTTGCTTAATCACCAAGAAAATGCCCAGGCAATACACAGTTCACAGTCTCAGAACATGAGGTGCAACCGCTAAGCAACAATGCCAAGTTGTTCTGTTTTACGAGCTGGCCTGCGGGAATACCCATGCCCAGATGTGGATCAAACCCTGCTCGCACTGCCAGGCAGGAAACAAAACCCACATCCCGTGTCCCCAGCGATTTACAGTGTCAGCAGCTCCGGGCGCTCTGCGAGCTGCGCGGCTGACCTCGAGGTGCGGACCCCACGGGCCGGGCACGGGCAGGGACTTGACCCGCGGCCGCCAGGACCACGGAGAGCTCCGGGAGGTCGTCTCCCTCCTGGCCCGGCCCTTCCAGGGGCATCACGGGCGCTTTGGGGAACATAAATAAGATTAAATACCTATATTTCATAATATATCTGATAGCATCGCTCCACGGAGGTAGTAACATCCACCCATTCTCCGTGGAAACAAGTGAGGGTTGGGACAGGGCTCGAGCTAAGCTCCAGGGTGACTTGAACTGTCCCTTTCTTGGGACGTTCTTTTGCAGTTCAGTATCCTGGAGAAAAGGAGAAGAGTCCACAGTGAGGCTCTGCCTCCCCGTCGAGTCCATGAGCAGCAGCAGCAGCCACGGGAATGATCTGCAATAGCTGCACCGGCCGTGAGTCCCCAAGAATCCAGGACTGGGAAGGATTTTGCTCTGTCCTTGCTCTGCATATGACCAGCATTGACGCTCTCTTTTTCTTTCCTCCTTATTTATTTATTTATTTATTTATTTATTTATTTA
>VZSG01001083.1:111904-122237 GCA_013398315.1 Nothoprocta pentlandii | reverse complement strand
AGCCAGCGCCATAAGTCTCACAATTCCATTAGCGCTCGAAAATCCACCTAACCCAGTTCCCAAAAAATAAAATAAAATAAAATAAAATAAAATAAAATAAGCAAACAAACAAGCATAAAAGACTTTGACTCGCCTATTTTAATCAATCTTTTAATGCAAAGATACAGAAATAATCACTTTTAATTGTTCCTGAAACTGCTAAATATCCTAAAAAGGTGGGAAGAAAACGAGAGATAAAAGTAATACAGTGTTGTTTTTAATATGCATATTTTTGCAGCCGAGATCTGAAAAATTCAAAGTACTTTCCTATACAAACCACACAGATGCACAAGAGGAAAAATAAATTAACACTGAAAAATACCTCCAGTTTGGGGAGGAAAAATCACTTTACATTTTGTAAAATTTCCCAGTCACAATCACAACTTTCAGAAAAGCAGCAATTGCATATGGTGCGAAGTGACAAAATAACATTTTTTAGATAAAAATTTATCAGCTAGATCTAAAAATTGGTTAATTGCTAATTCCACGAATATTATATAGTGGCTATGGGTCTGAAATAGTTCAAGATTTTCTTAAAAAAAAAGTTCTAATGTAAACCCAATTTATGGAAATATTTTCCAGATTGAAACTTGAGAGCGTTTTGTGAAATCGCTACCCCTACGAGAAGAAAATGTCTACGACGATTTTTTAATGTTCCTTGTCACTATTTGCTAGGTATACTCGTTGAAAATAAAAATATTTAAATCAAACGAAAGAGACAAGAAAAAAAAAAAAAGGACTTTCAGGTTTTTGCAGCGTTTGAAAACGTGCAGCACGTTAGGGCCACTAAACTGATAGAGGAATAGCATCAGCCCCGATTTCTACCTGTGGACAATTTGAGGACGCCGATTTTAATTAAAGAAAAAAAATATATATATTATGGGCGATTATATGATTGCTTTAGGGAACTGGGATTACATGTTGTAGAGCTATCATTGTCCAAACTAAATTAGAACCGGGTTATTTTGTGAGTATCACTGCTGTAATAAACGACGAGTTTTTTTCTTTCTGCTTTAACTACTTCTTTTTTTTTTTCTACCATTCACTCATTCATTCATTCATTCTTTCTTTCTTTTTTTTTTTCTTTAATCGAAATAAATATGCAATCGGATCATTTCTGTTCTTCCAAACAAACCACCACAATAAAAACCCACCACGGTTTGGGGGCTATTTTACATTCCCGAATATGACCTCTGCTCTGTCCGGTGGGAAATTCAAGTCAAACGCTTGCGTTCAAGGCAGTGATTTTTATCGGACACTGGTAGGAAAGCTGCCAGAAGAAAATCGATGGACTGATGAAGACCTCGAGGTCTGGCTCATGAAATCACATTTATCGCCATCTGCCTTCGATGATGGAAAGCCGCGGGAAATTGAATGAAAAGGGAGGGAAGGACAGTTCTGTCTAAAAGATGCCAGTCCTTCACCCATGGAGATTTCAGGTTTCAAAACTGTAGAAATTTATTTATTTGTCTGTTTATCTATTTATCTATTTATTTTCTAATTTTTCAACCCGTGAGTTTCCCAATGTGAGACCGATTGGATTGGACCAGAGACTCTTTCCCTTTCATTTCGGGCCAAATACCCCCCGGGCACTCTCGGAAGATTTTCAGGTCCTTTTATCTCGACATAGGGGAAGAGCCCGGGGTCCTGCGACCCCGACACCTACCTGCAGTTTTGGGGCACATACGGAGTTAGGCTCGGACTTTCCTGGCTCCTCTCAGCGCTTTTCGAGGTCGGGACAAGCGGCATTTCCCGGTGCCGCTGTCACGGACCGAGCTGGGCCGGGGCTCAAAGCCGAACCGGGCTGAGAAGGAGGTGGTGGAGCTCTGCGAAGTGGACAGCACGGCACTACGGATGAGCCTCGACCCTCTCTCCCGAAATGGAAAATACCTATTTTTAAAAAATCATTATTATTTTGCCTTTGAACCTCAGTGCGAGTGCGGAGCGCAGAGGCGCAAACGCGGGGTCCCGGCGGGGGATTTACGGCCCGGCCCTTTGGAAACAGAAGTACCGGGCGGATTTACTGTAAACGTCGAGGCGGTCCCCGACGGGGCAAGTCTAAGAATGTCACTTAGCTAGAGTTTGTCGGGGGTGTGGGGGGGGAAGGCTCTTGTTCTCTCAGCGACACCTTTCCCCTCTGGCACGCAGCAAATCGAACCGCGAAGAGGGGAAGGGGGGAGACACTCCGGTTTCTAGATGGGAAGGGCCTTCTGCAGGTTGTTATTTCTCGGTTGATTTGTCTCTGCGAGTCGATTTCAGGCAGCACCGTGGCAGGAGGGAGATGTCCCCAGGGAGTCACACCGACCTCGGGCAGTCCCTGCACACCCGGACTGGGGGCTCTCTGGTGGAGATGGGATGCTAGTTTACACCCAAGGGATTGCTCTATTTTTTAAGATTGAAAAGTGAGAGAAATGAGTGGAAAAAAAAATGCTTGAGTAGAGACTCCTTAACTCATTTCTCCCTCACTCCATCTAGGACCACTCCTGGTGGAAGACAAACATGTGAGTGGAGGAGGAAAAAATCTCAGCCGAAGGAGGCAGTGATTTGGGCTGGCAAACCAATGCTTCTTCTGTAAAGCTTGTGGCAGAGATGGGATTAAAACAAAGTTCTTCCTCCAGAAGTCACATCTAGAAATGCCTTTTACATAACTAAATAGATCCTGTTAGAATTTCTTCACTGTGGGGGTGACAGAGCCCTGAAAGAGGCTGCCCAGAGAGGTTGTGGAGTCTTCTTCTCTGGGGATCTTTCAAACCCACCTGGATGCCACCCTGTTCCCCTTGCTCTAGGAGTCCCTGCATGAGCAGGGTGGCGTTGGACTAGATGATCTCTAGAGATCCCTTCCAACCTCAGTCATTCTGTGGTTAAAAAAAGTAGATTTGAGAAAACTGTACTTAGGGCACTGGCTGAATTTAACAATAGAGAAAAGGGTTGTGTTTTGAGAGCAGATGGCCCTTCAAAGTGAGCAGCTCAGCTTTCCACATAGACTCTCTGTAGCCATGAGGAATGTGAAGACATTCTCCCTGCTCCAGCATGTGACTGTAAAGGCTTCCTATGCACATACAGGAGCTCTGCAGTCTTTTTATGAGCTCTGCTGTCAGCCATGCTAGAAGACACAACAGGTCTGCCAGCTCCTCGCACTGATTCTGGCCCAGCGTGGACAGCCAGGCTAGAGTTTAGTCATATTTGGAAAGATTTTCTCACACTTTAGACTATAAACGACAGTAGTCCTTATATAGTAGGGTTCCACTGAGATCTCAGAATGCTTTACAATGGATGCAAGACATAGGAAAAAAATAGTCAAAAATGATGATAAAGTCTGAAATGCAACTCAAATCCCTCTTGTCCCAAGATAGTGCTGCAACCACTAGGCTCTTGGATATTATGAAGTACATGAACTACTTTACAGCAAAAGCTGTAAAACAAATGCCACCAAAATCCTGATTCTCTTTCTTTCTTTCTTAGCATTCAACCTTTATATTTGAATTCATGCTGAGAAAAGAACAAAGCCAATATTTATTTTTGCCTTTGAAAAGGCACAGCTCTGAATGTTCCTATTTCTTCTAAAACATGAGTAGGTAAAGAGAAGAACTGGTTTCATCCAGAGAAGGAAGAGTTATAGTCAAAGTCTCCAACTATTTCCTTAAGGAGATTTTTAAATACATATATGTTACCTGTCTGTGGATAATGAAGCCAATCTCCCAGAAGTGGGATGTGATTGAATGTCAAAAACCTTTGCTATGTTTTCAGCTCTGCTTCATTCATCTCACATTGTTTCAAGCATCAGTACAAGGCTAGGTTTAGTGGAATGTGTCTGAATGATGGTTGAGCACAGATGTAGGAACAGACTGCCAAAAGCACTCCAAGAAAGGACACAGGACTGGCAATCGAGAGAGCTGCCTCAGCAGGAAGGCAGGATATGAACCCTGCAATCTCACTCCAGATTTCACATCTTCCACAGACTGCTCGTGATGGGGAGCTTGTAAGGACAGAAAGCAAGCTAGTTGATGTCCCAACACCATGATTTCAGAGATTGGCTCCACCTTAAATTTGACAATGAAAAAAAAGAGCAAGTAGTCAACCAGAAATGAACAATTCTGGACATATTGAATGATTTGGGTTCAAAACCACTGGTTTCATTGGTTTACAGTGATGGCAGTTTGGCCACAGGCATGGGAAACACCATGCATTTCATTTGGGAATGCGGGAATTCACAGATACTGGGGACAATACAGCTCAATTCAGGCTGGAGGAGTAAAGGAAAATAAAAGCCTGCTCAGCCACACTTTACCACAAGCTATCCAACCCTAGGGAGAAATGAGACATGTATAAGGGCCTGGATTGCTTGGTATCTCCCTTCCGTCTCAGAGTGACTCTGTATGTCTGTAAGAATGAGCTTTGTCCTATTTTCATTTGCACTGAACTGGGTCATTAGGGAAGAAAAGCTCATTTATTAATGTCAACAAAGCAATAAGATTGAGAGCAACATCTCTTTGCCATTGAAGAATAAGTCCTAAATACCCCAAGGTTCCTCTTAGAGCCCCAGCCGAAATTCCTGACCCTGGGGGACCCTTCCTTGCCTGCCAGTGAGGTGGAGGGAGCATTTGGTTCTGCTGTGCCTGGTCCAGCTGAACAGCAGGGCAGGAGCTGCCCCTGCCCAGAGCTGCCCTCGCCACAGGAGCTGTGCGTGTGTGCAGACCGCACATAAACCCTCCCGGCCTTGAGTAGCCTGCCCAGACTGTAGACACAGCCGCAAGGGGTCATAAAGCCTAAGGTGTGTGATTTTTATGTAAACATTTATTTAGATGCCGGCTCTATGGTCTGCTCAAGAGATCACTCCTAGAGCATGTTAGCTGCTGTGCACAAACTGGTTTTCCTCTTTAAAACCCTGCTAGGTTGCGGGGCAGGCAGAAATAAGGAGTGAGGGAGTTCGTGAAAAGAGGAATGGAAAAACATGAAGCTTTTTTTGAAGATGGCAGCATACATTAACTAGGGAATCCCATAAAAGTACCACTGACCTTCCTTTGCTTGCAAAAAAAAAAAAAGGAAAAAAAAGCTCATGTCTGAGGAGGAGCTGCAATACCACAGTGTTTGTTTCCCCATTTACACAAAAGCACTTTCTCTCTTGTCTGTCAGTGGGAAGGAAGGTACCAGGGCTTGCAAACATACTGTTTTGGAGTGCTGAAGACTGGAAAATTACTTATGTTAGCTCTAGAAAAATATGTTGAAGCCATGTCAGTGTGAATGAGCAGTGACTGACTTCTTAGAGGCAGAAATAGAAACAAACACTTCCTTTTAGAGCCATCTACAGAAGGAACAGATCTTTCCAGGGATATAACCTGAAATCTGAGATAAACTGCTATATTTAAAGAGGAGAGAAAAGTAATTCTACAGTAATATGTTTAAGAAATCTAGAGATGTTAAATTCTATTTGAGAAACTTGGGGAGATAGATGGATGTTGCAGAAAGGGTGACCCCCAAGTGCCAGGAAACTCACCCCAACCTGCCATGCAATTCTGCGGTGGAATTTTAACAAGAAGCACCTGCCTGTCTCCTCTAACTCAGCATTGGCCTTTATGACTTTACACACATTGTTAAATTTAATCAAGCACATCAGTTTACATATTGTTTCTAATGATTAAACTCTTCGTGGCTGATTTTTCACATATAGGTGAATGCACTTGCCGTGTGTTGACATTTCTAAAGGAATATTAGTCAGCCAGGACTGGGAGGACTGTTTGCATTTTGTCCTCTGAATCAGTAGCTAGTGTGTTCTTGGCACCCACAAGTTCATGTCATCTCTAAGGGATACTATAGGCCAGGAATGATGAGACAGTAAAGGCATTTAACTGAACAACTGATCTGTACCTTGTGCTTATATGTGTGACCCAAGTAGAAGCAATAGCCCAGAAGATTGTCCCTGATGCTGGCCCAGCTCAATTGCTTGCACTACTGGAAAGCCCATACCTAAAGCATTACAATCTTGCAATTGTAATGCTTGCAATTAAGTCCTTCAGATTAATATGTGAGGCTATATCTTGCTCTAATGAACATTTTCTGGGGTTAAAAATTGAGAACCAAAATAAAAAAGGGGGGATGTTAGTGATGGGAAGGAAGGACCACAGCTTGGAAGACCATGACACAAAGACCTCCATGGTACCTTTGCATTGTAACATTGGTTCACACCATAGAAAGTCTCTGCTTCATCTCTTGCAAATAGACATAAAACGTTGTCCTCAGTCTCCCTTGCACTCGAGAGGTTGCTTAATCTGATACAAAGGGCATTAGATACCTCTGCAAAGATATTTAATTTCTCCCCAAATTTTCTCTTCTCCTCATTCATGTAACGAGCTGGTAATCAATGATTAATTGTCCTTTTCTCTTTTTCTTTGCAAGTCGATGCAATATTTATCTTTTTTAAAAAAAAAAAAAAGAAAAAGAAAAGAAAAGAAAAAAAAGAAAAGAAAAAAAAGTAAAAAAAAGTGTTTCTGCCTTCCTGAGTGGTTGTAAATGCATGCACCCAACCAGATGATTGATAAAGAAAAATGAAATTTCTCATGTCGTCTCAATGATTTTGCGGGGAGGGACACAAATACGCATATCAATTTTTACAGATTAAAGGCAATTGTCGGTAAGGAGTTTCTTCCGCGTAGTCTTCTCCTGGTGGAATTTTCCGAACGAGTGGAGTTTTCCTTGGCGCTTTCGCTTCCCGACAGCAACTCAGATAAGTAATGACTGTCATAGCAACCTGTTGTTGTTGTTGTCTTATCCCGGCGTTTAGCGAGACCATTTCAGCTGGGTGCGGTGCCGGAATACGGGGTTAGGAGCCCGTGTCTAGGCGGTGCTTGAAAGCTGCCTGTGCTTAAATCAGTCTAAGCCCATGCACTTGGTTTTCCTGCTTAAAGAGTCAATTTACTTAAGTAGTCCCCTAAATTGAAGACTTTGACGAGGAAAAGAATGCGTTTTTAATGTATTGCTGAGCACTGCTGAAACATGCACGGAAAAGCTCCCTTGTCTCCACTTCCCCGACGTTTCCACAAGTTTCCTGCGCTCCAGTGCAATTCAGGAGAAACCAGATACGAAAGCCCATTTGCTCGGTTTCCATTTTCCGTGCTCAGTGTCGCTGCAAGGCACATATTTGTTCCTTCTGTATAAGCTAGGATCTGTCCTTGACATTTCCACACCTCATTCCCTTTCGCTTTTGATATTTGTGCCAGGACCTGGTTATTGGGTCTCAGTCCCAGGATCCCACGGATTGGACTCAGTATTTTTTTTTCTCCTTTCCTTTTTGGGGAATAGTAGGGGACTGTACTGTTTTAAGTAGAGATGTTTTTCGAGATTAATATGGACAAACTAAATCTTCTCAAGCCCCTCAAACACTCGCAGCAGGTCTCTAGAAAGGAATCGTGGCTGCAGGTGAGGATGGCACGGCCCTGTCCCCCAGCCCACCACCCTCCTCTCAGGTTTCGCATCGTAGGCAAAGGAAGAGGAAAGAAACGAATTCTTTCTCTGGCCTTTTTTTTTTTTTTTTTTTTTTTTCTGTTTTACACAACCGAGCAAACGCAACTCCAGGATTTTGTTCTCCCCACTCCGTGCAGAAACCGTGTAGTTTTATATTAACCGGTTTCATTAATTTCATTTATAATGAATTAATTAATTTATAATAACGGGCACTAATAGCACTAAAGCAAGCTGGTCTTTAGGTAATACACTTCTGTTGGCTGCGCGGAGAGGCTTACTTGCTTGCTTTCATGATAAAAAGCAAATGAGTGAATCCCTCAAGGGTCTTTTGGGGGGCTTGAGAATTAAGGATAACAATAATGATGATGATGATGATGATGATGATGATAACAACAACGTACCGCGAAAACTTTTGGGCTGCAGAATATCAAGGGGAAGGAGACATCGATAAGGTGAGCTAGAATAAAGACAGAACTTTACTCTCTTAGACAAAATTATGGTTCAAAAGTGACTTTCTCCAGCTTTTTCTCCAGTAGTGGGGGCAGGATTTGAGCCCGGCGTTTCTCTCTTCCTCAGGGGAGGGTCCCGGGGGGGCTGCAGCTCGGGCGCTGGGAGCTGCGCTGACCCCCCGCTTCCCTCTCGTTTTTGTGCCCGAGTTTGGATTTCTCCTCTCGCCCCTTCATAGCGCCGGGAGCAACTCGATCTGCCGCCGGCAGCCGCTGCGCTCCCGCTAAAGCTACCGTCGGACTAATTAATGAAAATTTAATTAAGACGACAGTGGAGTCAGATCATGGAGCAAGCGGATCTGCTCCTCGGATGCTGCCTGAGCACCTCCATTTATCGCCCTTTGCAAAAATCGGCTTTGGCCACCAACTAGCGAACCAGGCTGGAATAAGGGGGGAAACGGGTGTTTTCCTTCGAAATGGTTTTATAAGAACTGCCCTTTATCTACCTTCTGTTTGCAATGGAGAATTGCATATGGTATATAATGCATAGATTTGGTCCTCACAAACTTACAGAGTACATTAATATTCTGTGCACGATTCTCTGCAATAGGAACGCAATTGTTTTGAATGCGAATTACCAAAGTGTGGTTAGAAAAACACGACTTTATTAAATCAGAGCTAAAAAAAAAAACAAAAAACAAAAAAATGAAACTAAACCATTCTCATATGGAAACCTACTTCTATATATTAGAACAAAAATCTTTATGAAATCAGCTCCTATTTGCTCTTTAGGGAATACTTGATTCCAGTAGCGCTTCTGTAGTGGCTGTGGGACTCATCAATGGCGACTCCTCTTGCCAACAATAACTATGTTTTATCTTCTTTTATTTATTTATTTATTTATTTTTATAAAAGGCAATTAAGTTATTCAGCAATGAAAGATGAAGTTATCTCCGGTGGCAAATTAATTGTATTTTGCCTTCATACAGAATATAGCACCTTAATATATCGAAAAGGCATTTTCCTGGCGGTACTTCAGAATAACGAATTTTTAATGGATCTAATGTGTAATTTTGTGACTAGATCTAAAAATACGTTATGAGATACAAATAGATACACGCTATGAGGGTAAAATATTTTTTGACTGTTTTAAGTCTACCAGAAGAAAGAGAGGCAGACAGACGGAGACAGAGATCCCAAAGATCCTGTTTTATTGTGCTTTATATTTGGACTCAGTTTAGGAAGCAAATGGAGTCAAGACGTTCAAAAAATGCACCTTTGAATCTGCTTATAAGATTTAGCTGGGACTCCATTATGAGTTGCGAAAACGGCTAACACAGAGACTTCCCCGGCAATATCGGGTCTCCGTTAATGACATCCCATCAAGATGCTTGTAAGACCCAAGAATGTTTACAGCGTGGGCCCAAGTTCAATGACAAAATCCTTTGAAGAGAAAGAGGGGGAAAAAAACCGCAGACACTTTGTGCAGTGAGCATGAACTTGAACAAAAGGAAGGAGTCAAAGGCTGCGGGAGAGGGGGGAGGACTGGGCAGAGGCGCCCCCACCGCGCATGTTTCTGTTCCTCCTGTGATCAGACGGGAGATCTTTGGCACGATTTAATCTGGTTGAGGAAAAGGAGGGAAGGAAACGAAGAAAAAAAAAAAAAAGGAGAGAGGAAAGGAGAGGAGAGGAATAAAAATTAGATAAATCTCAGACATGTAGGCCAGGATTGTGCTTGCCCCTGCCTGACCCTCACAGAAAACCATCTCAGGCACCACAGAAACGGGGGGTTCACTCTCATCCTTCCTCCTTTTCCGGGCAAAGCACTCGGGACAAAGATATCAGTGTGGAAGGTGGACACAGAGACCTCCCAAATGGTCCTGGTTTAAACTCACATTTTCTCAATGACAGCGTGCCAGTGGCGGGCAGTGGTGCCCCTGCCCTGCATCTCCCCTTGCCAAAGCCCTCCCAGCGCTGCTGGGCTCCAGGTTTCAGGGCTGCTCTGCCTCGGGTTTTCTGAGTTTCAAGTTCAACGGCAAAACTCTCCCCTTCGGGAGCCTTTACCTGCCCCCAACCCCCCTACACTCCGGCCCATGGCTCCTTCCCAGAGTTTTACGAGAATGTCAGGCCTTTCTTGCCTTTTACTGAGGCCGACGTGTAAAGGTTTTACAGCTCTCGCCGAGACTTTCCTCCTCCCCTTCCCATCTGCATTTTCCGCCTCGGATTCAGGACTGCAGTAGAGGACGCGCAAAAGGGGTGAGGGGGAGAAGAGGGCTCCCAGTTTCAGCCCAATTTCTCCTTGGAGGGAGGGGAGGTGTCACTCACACATAGGCTAAGATGGGCCGGAGATGTCTGGGGTCTCCGCAACTGAGTTGCTAGCCGCAGTAGTG
>VZSG01001083.1:76264-103749 GCA_013398315.1 Nothoprocta pentlandii | reverse complement strand
TTTTTTTTTTTTTTCTTTTCCTTTTTTCTTTTTTTTTTTTTTTTTCTTTCCTTTTAATTAATTAATTATTAATTTATTTAGTTTCCCCATGCATTTTAGTTTCCCTTTAGAAAATGGCAGAACAGAGCTGCACCTCGGACCGGCTTGTTCCTTGCTCCCATGCAGGGGAACCTGCCCTTTATGAGTCTCTTAGGGACATCCTGCAAATGCACATTTGTTTTGCAAATGTCGCCTGCTGCAAATAGGCGGCTGCAGATTCTTACCCTGCAGCTTCAATGGCGTGTGAATAGGTGCCCACATGTTTGCCCTAGGCACAGTCCCGAGCCTCATATTCTCTCTTTAAATGTGTCTAAATGTGCAACAGCTGCCCCACATCCTCCCCATGCTCTTGCAGCGTGCATGCAGCCGTGCATCCCGTGTGGCCCCGTGCACGTTCCCCTGCTCAGCACCGAGCCCTGCAGTGTGCACACATTGCTGCACATGCCGCTGCATACATGCTGGCCCTTGCCCTGGACAACAGGCATTTTTCCCCCCAAGTTCCTGCTCAACTCAAGCAAATCACTTCAGCCGTGCTGGGGGAGAGGAAGTCAGTGTGTGCCTGGGTTGCAGTTCTGCCTCTGACATTTAATTCTCCTTTGGGAGCCTTCAGCATCCTGATGCGCTTCCCATCTGCATCCATCCTGCAGGGCTGCTGGTGTGGGCTGGTCTGGAGCTCGTGCTGGGTCCTCAAGGCGGAGTGGGAGGGGAGATTGATGTCTGTGCCTTGCATTGATGCCGACAGAGGTGGGCCAAATTTTTGATAGAATAAGAAGATTTTGAGGTTTAGTCCCCAAAATGTGTCTGTGAAGGACAGATTCTCACCTTTCTGATAGGGTAAATGTGAGGAGGGAGAGGGAGGCCAGCACGGTTGTTCCCCAGTGCTGTCTCCACAGCAGGCATGCAGCTGGGAGGGCATCCTGGAGCTCTTCCTTGTGGCTCTGCGGCTGCCAGCTGCTGCTGCAGCAGCTTCCCCAGCTCCTGGGGCCAGCAGGATGGCCCTGGGCTTCGTGTCTGCAGCCAGCCTAGAGCTCTGGCCCTTCTGCTGCTGGAGGCCACTTGGGTCCTTTAACACTTTGCAGTGAGGTGTCCCACCACAGCCGTGTGAGCACTGCCCTCCTGCTGCTCCATGGGCACTGGATGGGTTGTTGTTACGTCTCCCAGCCCTACTGATAAGTCAGAGGCTTCTCCCAAGGGCAGAAACGCACACATGAGACCTTTGCCTTTTGGACTGAGCTCTGCCCCAGTGAACTCTTGGGAACGTAGGGCACTGAGAGCAATCGTCACCCAGGGCCAGGCCCCGGCATGGGCGAGTCTAGCCTACACCCAAGAGAGCCTCATTGAGCGCTCTAGGACAGACCCCAAACCCTGGCGAGACGAGGAGCTCCAGCCCCACAGCGCGGAGCTGCTGCTGCAGGTGGTCGGGGATGAGCTGCAAGGGTGACTGAGGCTGCTGCCACCACTACTGTCAGAAATACTTTCTATATGTTCGAGTTACGGCTCTGACCTGCTACTTGCTTCTCTTTGGGCCATGGGAACATAAAAACTAAGAGCTGCGAAACATAATAAAGATAAAAGATCCCCCTGAAAGCTTCCCCGAGAACTCTGTGCAGCTGAAGTGCATCTGTTCATATATTGTGTTAATAAATGTATCAAAATATTAGCGTTTATTATTGAGCCTTATGTATTAGTACATGAATTACATTTATGTATATTATAGGTATTATTGTAAGCATCACTAATAAAATGACAGCATCTCAAATTATTTAATGCCTATATTGCTGGCGGGTAGCTATAAAGGGATATAGAAAGTGGCTATAAAGACGCAACCACGGTATTTCTTTATTAATGCATAGCAAAGCAAACAAACAAAACAAAACCCACAAAAGTGCCTAGATGACACTGTAAAACAGAGAAATACATATAAAACCAATGAAGAGGTCTGCTCCACTTTACTTCTGCTTGCTCTCTGTGGTGCCTGAGTTACCCTGGTTGTCACCTGCAGGGCAGAGGAGCCTCGCTCCCTTTCTCCAGCATTTCAGCATTATCCACTTTGAGGTGCCTGGGGAAAGGCAGGGCTTGTCCTTCCCCACTGGGAATCAGGCACCAAACGGGTCTGAATGGTGTTACCTTAATTACCCATGTTATTAAAACAAGCCAAATCAAACATGCCCCCTTATCTTAAAGGGAGTCCTCTCGCAGGCAAATTTTTGTTTGTGAACCACCCAGATGGGACTACATCCACATTCAACTTGCATTTTAGTTTGGTTTCTTCCCTTTTCTTCTTTCCAGGAGTTTTATCTGCTGAGGTCCAGTCCTGGAGATGCCTGAGGTGAAGGCAGGGGCCTGATCCTTCGATGTGGTAGGAAAAATGCAAAACTTTCCCTAGTAAATCATTCATATTCTCACAAAACCTTAATGGGAATGGAATAACATATCTTTAAGTAACTTTTCCTAGCCTGATTTATGGCCTTTCATACCTTAAATCTGACGCAGTCTCTAGAGATTCCTGTCCCCCAACAAGGAGAATCAAATTTCTTATTTATCAAACACTCAGGATGAAACTGATTACAGCATAACCAAAAATAAATAAATCCCACACATGTGCCTGCTGTTAGGGAAGCTATAGAGAAATGGGTTACTTTTTCCTGCTCCCACTATCTGATACATTCCTTTTATGCAGAATCAGTTCCTAGTGTCTTCCTGCTGGGTGTTTATAGACTGTTTGGAGTTGCCTCCAGACCATGACTTCCATTGAAAGAAAGTCTCATTTTCAGACTTCGGATATCTGAGTTGCACATAATCCTTAAAAGTCGACATATGGAAACACACATTTTTTTTACTCCAGAACATTTAATGCCCTTGTCCACATCCTTTGAGATCTACCAGGAGCCACAGATCTAGATTTTATTTCCTATTTGTTTGTGTAGTCTATACACCAAACTCGCCAGAGCACTTCCTAAACACCTACCTGACAGATGGCACACAATTATTGCTGTCTTTCCACTGCTCTTATATAATAGTTACCCTTGTTGACTAGTCGTGTGCCGCAAGACACCGAGCAGGGCTGGCTCACTTTGTGAATGGCAGGCCCAATAAATGCTGACTGTTGGCGATCGCTGGTTTTGAGTTAACATTACCACCCTTATATATGACTTAATGTAATGCGATATTTCTGCATTCAGTCTCCAGCCATTAAAAGCAGGGCGAGACATCGCCGTCCACGGCATCCTACTTTCCGGGCGTTACTAAAGATGCTTTATCACCTCAGAAACACCACTGACCGTTGCTTAAGAAAAGAGATTAAGGAGTAAATATTGCTTTAGCATGTCTGGTTCACTGCATTCTTTTTTGTTTGTTTGTTTGTTTTTCCTTCCTTAGTTTCTTCTTTAGTAAAGCTAGCGCGGGTAAATCTCCTTGTGCTCTGCTGATACTTTCATTTTGTGGAATTTACCCCGAGTTTTACCCTGAATTTACTCTCAACCTGAAAGAACCAGGGTGCCTCTAGCCCCCCATTCCTTGGGGGAAGCAGGGAAATGGAATCTGAGGTCTCTTGTGCCACTAGCTCTTGAATCAAGGCTATCAGAGGACAAATATTATCTACACAAACTGAAAAGCAATATGAACGATAACAAAAATTGCAATTTTCACATGTAGACAAACCCTTCATCTCATTTTGCATAATTGAATTGTTGCTAAGGGATTATGCACTATTGGAACTACAAATATCTCTAGTCTGGATCATTTCTTGGAGAGTTTAATTGATAATATTGCTGTATATAATAATTATAGCTCATGATCACCTTACTTTGCCCAGCTGTTATTGATATAACTCATCAGCCAGACATTATTCCAGAAACAGTCTACTAATAAATGCCACCAAAACCTACATATATACAAAATATTATGGAGTGAAAAATAATAAACCTGCTACAGCAAATGATCAGAAGAAGGCAATAGTCGCACATAGCAAGGCTTGAAAGACTTCAAGGCAGACACATTTACTGGAATTGCTTCTAAAATATACAAGTCAAAGTGAGCAGAACAATGGATATTTGGTTAATCTCAGCGGGGAGGAAATTTAGACAAGGGAAATGAAGGAGCTGGTGCTTGATACGTTTTACATGAGGGGATATCTTAGCTGTGTTAGCTCCTCATACCTCCTCAGCTCTAAAGAGGAGGGACAAGAACATCTCTGAGCTTTCAAATAGACAGAGCTGCTAAACTAGGACCTTCGCTCCAGAAATACTCTCTTTTCCTAGCTCTAATTTCTCTTTAGAAGCTCTTATTTCACAGGAGTTAAATTAAAAAAAAAAAAAAAAAGAAAAGAAAAGATAAAAGACACCATATTCCCTCTTTTGGCAATTTGCTTTGGAAGTGGGAAGCCCTTAAAACACGGCACCGTCCTGCTTTTCTCTCTGCAATCCGCAGCAAGGCAATGTCATGTGTACCAGTGCTGATACCATGAAACATTCAGTAGCCAAATAGAGAGAAGACAACTGAACCTATGCTTGCCCTTAGCTGAAGGGCACTGTCAAAACTTCATTTTCTTTTTGATTAACCCCTAGATTAAATAATTTAAAGGGAAGCAAAGTGATTTTGCTGAGTGACACTAATTTTGGTCTGATTCATTTTACAGTGTTGTAAAAACAATTATATGCCTGGCACCCTCCAGAACATTGAACACTGTTCAATAACCATCAGATCTACTCAGACGAAACTGATGCAGCTTGTTAGAGCATAAACTTATTGAAAATCTGCTTTGCAGCCAGACTAACTGAACGGTGGCTTATTTTTTTGTAATACAAGCTTGATTGCTGCTGTGTTTTATGTGGCTACGTGACCTAGAAATCACTTCCCCCTTATCCTGTACAGTCAAGTATCCTTTCAAAATTTAGAAGCACTATGCAAAAACTGAAGTTTCTCCTCTCACCTTTCCTGAAGCCAAATCTCCTTTTAGCTCTGAAATCCCTCCACCTTCCACAGCGTGGGTACTCACACCACAGAGTATCAATGCACCAAGAATCAAGCTATTAGCAAAGAAGGAAGAAGGGAACTCATGATTGCTTTACAGGCTTGCATGATCTTTTACCTCTCCTGCACATGCACGGTCACCTAGAACATGTTATATTTTATATAAGAACTGGAGAAATCTTGAGGTGGGTAGGGTAATTTTTACCTTTCTGTTAAATACATTAAAAGATTAATATTTTACTGATGCCCTGTATTGGAATGGTCTCTCCTGAAACACAGACACATCTATCTCCCAAGGCTAAGCAGCTTGTTTCACTAGCTGATTCAAAATCAGATTGATGGTATAGATTAAATTCATTCTTGATACAACTGCTGAGGTCAGTGAAATAGATAGCATCATCTCAGTCTGCAGTATAAAATTGGCTACTGTTAAAAATTGAGTGAAAAAGATGAGGATGATACACTGATTTCCTTTTCATTTTGTTATCTACATCTGAAAAAGTATGCATCTTTTTGAGGGGGGCCCAAAATTAGGTATTAGGGATTGTGAGATATTCTGAGTTACTACTTAGGCACATTAGTCAACTAATGCAAGAAGAGGTTGTTAAGCTTTGCATGTGCACCGGGCAAAAAATTTCCTATTGCTTTTGAGTTATCTATAGGCACATTCTTAAAGTTGAAATCACCATATTTCTGTCTTGCTCTTTCTTTGCACTAATGCAGAGGATATAATTTGACTTAACAGATCTTTGATCTAATGCAGAGGATATGGTTTCACGTTACTGTTCCGCCAGTGTAGGACCAGTGCTGAGGCTCTCTCTCCGCTGCTCATTCCCAACCTCTCCGCAAAGTCGACTATCTTTGAACTGTAACAGCTGGACAGCACCAAGGAAGGGCATATTTGTGCATAGCTGAGTGCTCTCTTAACAGAGTTAAGTGCAAAATGAATGACTCTCAAGGGAACATTATAAACAATCATCCCTGCCAACTTCCCAGAGTTAAAAGATCACAGTTCATCCTCATTTCAGCCTCTTCCATCCTTTATCCTTTGGGAGCCTGAGAAGTGAAACTCCGCTATACCCCATTAAAATTTTTATTTTTATATTCTTTATAGTCTTAAGAACGATCATAAACATATATCCTTATTTTCAAGATATTTAGGCTCATGAAGACGAATTTTCAGGATGTGGTACAAGGATTCACTTATTCAGGTGAAGTCAGCGTGGAGAACTTCTTTTACTCACCAGCTGTATCCCACTGAGTAGATCAGACACCATGCTGACATTCTTAGTAAATGATTTTTCATTGAAGAAAACAAGGAGTAGCAGTAACCAGATTACACCGTAGTAAGCATATAGACAATAAGTTCCAGCACAACACTTTCACATCAGGACTTTATTGTTGTTGTTGTTGTTCTCAGAGGGAAAATTTCTTCTCCCATAGATTCTGTAAAATCTGTACTTTAGTGAAGAACCTGTGAAACAGCTCCTGAACAGTCCTCTACCTGGCATACCAACACAATTCAGTTCTGATTTCAATTTTCTTTACTATATAAGGCTGAAAGCTAAATGGTTCAACATTTGCTTGGTGAGATATTCAGTTACTCTTGGTTGAGAGATAAGAACCTCCGAGAGAATAGCCTGGAAGATGCCCAGAGGCAGGATTTACTCCATTCATCGTGTTTTAAATTCCCTTTTCTACTTAGGTCAGTGGACTGCAATATATTTGTCCTATAACACGATGGTCAAGATGAAAGTCAGTAAAGGAAGCCAGCACCTTCCTTTTCAAGGTTTTTCCCTTCTAACTATAGCTTCTACAAACTCAATATATCATTTCTGAGACAGCCATCATGTGCTGAATATTGACAATTAATCATTCAACACACAAAGCAAGCCTGTTCCCCCATACTCCTAGCAGTGTTCAATCCTTCATTCCTAAATCACTTTAAAATTAAAATTAGGAATCTTTTGCTCTCCCACAACTTTGCCCTAACATCTATAAATAGTATACCACGAATACAGTGCTAAGACAGATGAAGAAAAGTCACTTGCTGAGCTTCTTGTATCACTCCTTACTACAGCCTGAAGCCAAACTGAAAAACTGCTCAGGCCCACTGAAATGCACCATTTTTCACTAACTGCAGTTCCCTTGCTGGCTGGCCAATGCCCACTATTTGCAGAACACTTCTGCGAGCTCAATGACTGTATTGATAGTTCCTCTAATACAAGGCCACTACTGTGAGTAGCTATTCCCTCCTCACTAGAGGATGCCTTGAAGCTGCAGAGCTGCTTTTGCTAGGCTGCTAGGACAATCAAACTGCAGCGGGGATTACCATGAGCTCTTGAAGACTAAATTGAAGACACTTGAGTTTCTGAAATTCTGCTTGACTTCTCTGAAGTTTAGTCAGTCTCCTGCCAATAGAGCAACCGCAACTCTGGATTTTCCAAGGGGCAGCAGCGCCTCCTAAGTGGAAAGAATTTCACATTTTACCTCACACTCCCCATGGCTACCTGTTGTAGCCACAGCATAAATGGCTGAGCATCTCTAAGATTTTTCTAGGTTTTTTTTCTGTACTGCACATTCCTGGGTTGTGTCTGCTTTAGAGCTACAGCCATCCAAGACAGCAACTGATTGTGGCTTAGCCAGGTCTAGCAGAGAGCTGCAGCGTCTCACGCTTTTCACTCATTCTGGGCTGGTTTTCTTGTAGACTGTTGGATTCCCCACATCATCCTCCTCCTTTGCTTCTTTTGCAGAATGGCTTGCCTGGGAAGAAAAAGAATACACCACCTGTTTAGAGCTATCCAGACTTTATTTAATGAAAAGCTATATTCAAGAGTTTCCAGCTGCTAAATGGACTGATTACGGTACCATAAGCAAAACACCACAGATCAAACTCAAAAATCCCATAAACAGTAGGACAGATTTATCAGATAAAACCAAAAGGTTGATGCAGAGTCGATACCAACGTAGTGTTTGCTGAGGAGCTGAGGCCTTAGCTTGCTGTGCCCTGAGCATTGCTGTCAGCCCCTTTCCTCAGCAGGCGCAGCTTGCACTGGGGCTCCCTGGTGACCCTGGACTACTTAAGCCAAGCTGAGCACGCAGGGGAGGACTCCTGCAGGGACTAAGCGCCCGGTGCGTGGCAGAGCATCCCACCTGGTCCCCACGCCGATTCAGTGTAGTCCACCTCCCTCTACTGGCCGCTCAGCAGCTCTCCAGCCGAGAGAGATCCCAGGACATCCCATCCTCTTTGGAAACCCAAAGATTTGAGGCTGCTGTTAAGAAACAGGCCGATGACTGCAAGCGAGAGGGTCAGAAAGGAGAGCACTTAATGCAGGCTCCAGGCGAGACTTATCTTAGCTCTTATCTCCAGCAGCCAGAGTTTGCCATGTGACCCAGTCTCAGTATTTCAAAGAGAGAGTTAAAATGTTGGAAATCGTTGATAACTAACGCAAATGCAACTAAAGTGGTATTTCTGTTCTATTACTGAAGAAGCTAAACCTGTATCCTGCATCTTTATACCACTGTCGCTATATTAATCCTCAGAAGCTTGTATTGCTCGAGTATCCAAATTGGAGTGATTCTGTTCCGCGGCGAAGGAAGGGTTTTAGGAAACAAAAAAACACTACCCTAAGATAAGTTTAGAATTGTTCTCACTTTTTCACCTCTTGCTACCAGAGCCTTTATCTCTAGCAGAACTAACATTGTGCTCGCAAATGGAACAATCGCTCCGATGCACGCATACATACCCGCGAAGTGAATGAGCAAGATGCAAGGTTGAAAAGGTATCAGCCTCCTGCCTTCTTCGCGACGTGACCCTGGCCACGCTGCAAAATGTACAAAGCCTCTTAATTAAGCACAGAAGATTTAATGGCACTAAATATGATCAGCCCTATACCGACACCATTACTCTAAAGAATCCAACAAATGAGGCTCAACAGCTTCAATTTCACTTCATTGCAATCTCATCAGCTTTGCAATTCCATCACTTCTGAGAAATCAGCAGTTTCAGTGGAAGATAGCCCCCTTTTTCAGCTAGGCTCCATTCTACAACCACTTATTAGTGAAGCTAATGCGGTGTTGGAATGATCCAGAATTATAGACTGGAACCTTTTCCAGCCATCAGCTGAACCATGAATTCTTCTCATAAAGAAGAAAAACAAAGTATTTTAGCATTCAGGCATTTCATTCCTTCAAAGATATAACACTTTTATAACACTTTCCCCCATCCCTTTCTCTGCAGTAATACTCCATGAAAAATAGCACCAGAATAATACGAAAAGCAATTAAGTACAGGTATATAGAAGTACTAACTGTCCTAAAACTTGCATGCAGCACTGATCTGAACTGTGTAATACATGCCAGCTTCTACTACAGAGCCTGCTCAAGTATTTAATACATAATTTTATTCACAATAACCAGATGCTGCAAAGGCAAATTACTAGGTTTTATGAAATACTTAGAGGCTCCCAGGAAAAAGCCACTTTGGACAGTTAAGCCATTATGGTTTCTCTGTATCTCTGGTTGCTGTGCATTGTACTGTCATTAACTTCTGTTAATAGGCTTGTTTCCTCATCAAGTTCTTAGGCAAAGAGTCAGGGGATACTAAAGCAGCAAAACATGCAGCGCCCTCATTATCAACAAATCACAAGATGTCACCGGCACATAAATCCTCCAATCAAACTGAAACCTACCAATAATAAAATACCGGGAAAGAGGATATGAAGCTAATTTGCTTACAAGCTTGCTTGCAGCCTATGCAGAATGCTAGTAACTCATTAACTCGCAGAGCAAAGGTGAGAAGCTTAGCTGATCTCCCTACCGAGCTCTTTTCTCTGTCTGGTAGTCTAGCCCAGCTAATTCTGAGCTGGAAGAGCTACTGTAAACAGGAATTACTGAGGTGGATGCCACCAACACTTGGAGCAAAGCAGAGCTTGGGGCTGCACTAAGCCAAATGTACTTAGGTTCTCCTTTGATGTTAAGCCTTAACTGGTCCTATACAGCTCAGCAAGCATTTCACCTGCAATTTTAACTTAAAATGCCAACCTAAACCAGTTTATTTCAAGACTGATAAGGAACAGGATGATAGAACTTAAAAGATGGCCATTTTTCATGAGTCCAGTTAGGGGCTCATTCACTGATCAGAGATGAAGTTCGCCTTGTCCAATTCATTTCTCTTGAATGCAAAGAATTCCTGTCAAGGTGAATACACCTCAAAACATGAAAAGCCTTTTATGAACAAGAGTTTACACAACAGTATGTAAAGCAGTGATGAATTCTTTCTGACGGTGATGAATTCTTTCGGCAGTGACGAATCTAAGGAAAAGGACCAGCGAATCCTATTTATGGCTGACCGACCACATCAAAGCAAGGCTAGACTGGATATTAAAACACTAGGTCGGTGACAGAACAGTCATCTTGAAAGAGGGAATAGAAGAACTACCCTTGAGGGGCAGAGCTGGCAGATCCCATCCTGTCACAGCTCTTTGTCCTTCACAGATCTGGTGATGAAGATGCCTCTCCCCTGACAGCCAGCGTCCAGTTTACTGACAGGAGTCTTAAGTTTCCTTGATCCTTGCAAGGACCTTGAATGGTCCCTGTCTGGCTATCGCCATCCTATAAGATGGAGTAAAATGGAACAGAGGCACACTTCATAAGTCATGAAATAATTGCATTAAAGCAGTTTCCTTCGTAATCTAGTGTAGATTTCTAATGTACATTAGAAAATCTAATGTAGATTTTCTGGACCTATTATTTTTTTCAATCCGTTACAGAGATTTTCTAAAAGTGTAACTGACAGCAAGTAGGATTGTGAAAACACTAAAACGAAAGGAAATCACGAGTACTTGCATTCAGTGTTCCACACTTGTGCTCTCAATTTTTTTAACCAATAATTGCTCAGTCTTCCTGATTTCATTTCCATCAGTAACTTACGCAGAGAGACGTGCCTGTTTTCCTGCGGCACAGTCTACAAATCTCAGTCTACCAGTCAGGAAATAAGGGTTTCTAGTACGACACTGGTTTCTTTTTACTTATTTGTTTTTCTTTTTATTAAAGGGGGCTTACTCTGCGGGAGGGTTCTGAGGAAGGTGTTGAATTCTTTTGGGGAAGAATTTTATCATCCTGTTCATATTGTTACTCCTTCTGGGAAAAGTGACCAAATTATAAAACTTTCTGTTTGGATCCGGAGGGAAATGTAAAATCAGCATTCAGGTCATCAGTCCATCAAAGGCAGATTCCTGACACTCCTGTGCTCACTGGAGATGTATAATCTACAAACTGGCTGCTTTAGATGACGATCTAGGCAATTAGTCATAAATAACTCAATAACAAAAGTAGCTACTGAGAAAACCACCGATTTCTCACAATTTCAGAAGCTTCATACTAGCCCCGCCCCTCCCCGTCCCGCCTGCCCTGGCCCCACCCCTGCTGCCCTCTGATTGGCCAAGCCAACGCCCCTCAGCGCTCTCCGTCCCTCTTCATTAGCATATCAACGCGCCATTGGGCAAAGAGAACCCCTGAGGCTCTGATTGGATCAAAACCGCGAGGCGTTGGCGAGGGGTTGTTACGGCGACCGGAGGACAGGCAGGCGCCGGGGCTGCGCATGCGCGTGCCCGCCCCTCGGAGGTGCTTTCCCGCCCATAAAACGGCCGGCTAACGGCTGCTGAGCTCCCCGCTGGCGGGGCGGGGCTTCGTGTGAACGGCCTCAGCCAATCAGAGCGGGTAAGCCCGGCGAAATTGGAATATTCATGAGGGGCGTCGCGGTGGGGGGAGGGAGAAGCTGCCTGTGGGTGACGTGGATTCTCCTAGGGCTTGTATCTGCCATCTTGCCTAGTTGGTGGTGTTGCGGCCTTAAGTCGGTTACCATTGCAGGGCACAGCTCCTTTTCTGCGTGCAGGCTTTGTGTGGGGGGCTGGCGGCACGGGCTGTCAGCCTTGGCCCCTTGTGGCGTTGCCGCTTCTGGAGGGACTGGTGGTCATGGAGGCCTTGCACAGCATCACCTGGCTCCCAAAGCACTTGGTAGAGCTAAAATGTTGCCCAAAGTGTCAGTGAAAATGGAGACTTGCCGTGGAGACTGCTGTTTGTGAAGCCACAGCCCTTGCATGGAGACTCCAGGCCCCCTGCTTTGTAGATGGAGTTTCCGGAGTCAAGCTGTTTTAAAGAAGTGTGGAGACAGATCTGCCCTGGCTCCACCAGTGCTGTCCTACCACTTGGTAAGTGGTGTGCAGTTCCCAGAGCAGCCCCAGCACAGACTTTAAAATGGCACAAGAAATACCTCGAATCGATAATGAATCAAATTTGCCAGCTTTGGGAAATGGAAATTAGACCCTGAAGTCTGTTAGTGCTGCTGAAACAATGGGGACCAACATCTTCATTTACAGTCTGCGATGGCTGTATTAACTCCGTTCCCGCTGCTATGGAAACAGACGGAGATGGCTGAAAATGGAGCAGGTTGTTCTAAGCTAATTGTTTGGCACAGACACAAAAGCTGGGATTCTCTTTTCTTTTTGTGATACCGAGTCCTTGTAAGTAACCAGCTCCATTGCCATGGCAGCCAGCAGCAGATTTACTAGAATTAATTTTGGATTTTACAATTCTGATATATGTCAAAAGGTTAAGAGTTTTGCAGTTGTTTTCCTTAGAAGTAAAGATCCAGTAAGCTCATTAGATTTATTTGAGCAATCTGTGGCATACCCAATAAGATGCAGCCAAATGATTTATAGCTTCTATATTAACTTATTCAGTAGATTTCTCTTCTGTTTGTAAATACAACTATTGGGGCCTTTACTGGGAATAGAGACATTTTTATTCAGGATCTACTAGAGATTCATTTAGTTTTTATTCTTTCTCTTACTGGGACATGTTTTATTCCATTCTCATGGTTAGAGTTTGACCTGGAGAAGTTCACTGAGACATAGGATTTAATATTTCTTTGAATATTAGTCAATCTTCCAAAATATGCATTAGGACTGTATCTCAGAGTATTCTTGTTCAGAATTCTTCCTTCAAGAGCAGAGGGACCTTCTAGTAGGTAGTTTGCAAGAAAACTGGTGTAGCTCCATTTTGACTGATTTTTTTTTAAAATACCAATATAAAGCAAAAAACAAATTAAGACACAGTTTCTAGGTATGATTCCAAAAGGAAAGAATGAAGGTTTTTCTTGCAATATGTACAGAAGGCATTTTTGCAAATGTGAGCTCAGGTTGCATACTGAGCTTCCTATAAATAAATGAATAAAAGGTGTTATCTGATTCATTTAGCAAAAGCCCTTCTCCCAAGCCTTTCCTGTATTTCATGTCAGATTTATTCTGACAATACTCCTCCTTAAGAAAAGATTGTCAACTCTAATGACTCAATTAAGATGATCATGGGTTGTCATATATACTGCTACAACCATGTAATAACTCTTAGGGATTAAAAATCCATATGGCTCTCAGCAGTGCCGCTTAACATGTGTAGCAGCTGCTCTTAAAAATATAACTATTACAAGAGGAATTAAAACAACTACGCTGTGTGCCTTATGAAACTGCAACTTCTTTTTGAATAGAAGCAATTTTACTTTAACCAGGGTTGAGCCTGGTCATCCTTTTGTCTTTCTCGGTTGTTACTGCTTGTTTCCAATTGCATTTAGATGCCTTAATCGTGACCAGGGCCCCGCAGGAATACACATTATAGAAGCACAGGCAATATCCCAGTCTCATTTTGTTCCCGGCAAGGGAGGCAGCCAGAATGTGAGACGTGGATGGAAGTGCCCCAGGGCCTGTGTTATCAACTCGCTCTAGTAGCAGCTGCTCCCACTGGCAAATCTCTTATGGATCAGTAGAGGAGAAGTATGGGCTGATGAACCGCACCAGGTTTTTCAGACTGGGAAAACCATTGGGAAGGGTTAAAAACTCCCATGAGACTGGAGGGCATCAATCCTTCTTGGCAGTCATCCATTTTTTTTCTCCATTTTGTCTCACTTTCTGTGCTATTTAGCTTTTCTCAAAATGAATTTTAAATCTGGTGAGAGAAAGGGGGAATTATGCCACAAACTTTCTGAGATAATTTGGCCAAATTCCTTCATGTCTACATAGCTCAGTTTCCCTCTGTGTAATACAGGGGTAATATTTATGTTACAGGGAGTTTAAGGGCTGCCTCTTCAGTGTTTGTCAGGAGCTATGAGGTGGTAATGAGGAAGGATCTGTATTTTTAAATAATTATGTTTTAATTTAGGATCTGTGCTGCTGATGGTTTTACTGTAGTCTCTCAGTGCCAGACTAGTAATTATGGAAGCCCCTAATCCCCAGGTGATCTGAAGCTAGCAGAAGCTTTGTCACGAATGTCGTTTTGTTTGGGTTTTAATTGCTATTACATGGTAAACCAGGACGCCAGCCTAAACTGACCTCGCATACAAATGTTAGTGAGGGCAGGGAGCCCAGCCTAGCCCCCGAGCCCAGAGCAGTCCCCTCTTCACAGTGGGAGCAGTGGGGCACATGCATGGATGCATCTGCTTGATCCAAGCTGGTCGTATTGAGTCCTGTGCTGTATCCCGAATATCGTACAACCAGCCGAGAGCAGACAAGTCAGCTTGAGTTCCTCCTCAGAGGACCTAAGTGTTGTATAGAGCAAGGGGCTAAGGTCTGCATGGGCAGCTAAACTGCAGATATCTCGGGGATGACCATGTGGACCCAAAGTGTGGGTCAGTACTTTGTAGTCACCTGATTTCTGGTGAGAATCCATGGAACTGCAGAGCCATTGTCATTTGGGTCAGCATGGGGGATTAAATTATCTGTGGAGATGTTTTAGACTGACAAATGACATGGAAACGGATCATCTTGAAGAGGAAAGTTCTCCTTGACCAACAGCAAGGGGTAGTCTATTCTTGAACGTGGTAGCTACACAACATAAATAGTGACCAAAAAGTAAGAAAACCCCGCATTGCCAAGTCTTACTGCTTTACAGACCAATGGAATGAAATGTAAACCGCAACACATCAGTCTTTATTCCATAAACTCTGTTATTCCCGTGCTGCTTGTGGATGAATAACCCTTTCCCCTCTCCATGCTGAATAGGCCAGGTGACCCCGTCCCGGCCACCCAGCAGATGCTTCTGCAGTACCAACTGTTTCGAATCCCCCAGCCCTTCTCCGGCTTCTTTTTCCCCCTCTTTCCCCCATGTCCTACCAATCTAGGCTGCCTGGCACATGCTGCAAGCTGCAGTCCCGCTGGAGTGATATTGTGATGGAAATGAGGGAGGGGATGCAAGCAGAACTGCGCAGATTTACAGCACTCTAAGGGTTTCCATTAAAATCCTTGACAACTTGTTATTTATGAGTAGACCAACAGCTCTTCTAATATCCAAGGCCTAGACCCCATTCACTTCAATAATGCTGGTTTGGAATAAATGAGCCAGAGGATGGAAACCAGTTCTGTTAGTATAATGGAGGAGGCTAATAGCTGTTTAGAGAAAACAACTGATGTAATTCTGGGACCCAATCCTTTCGTCAACCAAACTATAAAGGTTTGATTCTTTAAGTGCATTTCAAATAGTGATTTAATTCAGTATAAAGAGGGTGACAAATGGCAGCATTAGGATTTCATGGCATTATCTACCCACTTTGCACTGCCCTGGGTACTATTTGCACTAGTGTGCTAGAGATAAAGGGACTCATTGACTGGTGTGCAAGCCGAAGGGGGTTAGTTTAGATCTCTGCAGCAGAACAAAGATCTGCAGCAGGGGTAGGTCCTTGCAAAATAATATAAACAACAGAAAGAGCTCAGCATAAGCGCATATGTTTTTTTTCAATCTCACGGGGTCATATAAGCATCTCTCCCCAGATTTTTTTTTGAGTTTCTCAGCAATTAAGCTGGGGTAGCAGGTTATGCGTCATTTTAGAACAGCTTTTCCAAACTAATTCCCTTCCCTGTTCTCTTCCCATCACTGACATGCCAAATACAGCAACACCTCCACACAAGTGCAGGTCTGACCCCTGAAACAGGGCCCTTAACAATCAAACCATGTTAAACACTAGGATATAAGAATTATATCTGCTAAAAGAATTATCCATCTCTTGTGCCGCGTCTTGAAACCAAGCTAGCTTGTATCCTGCTGCTTCCTTTTTCTCCGTTGTTCACCTGCATCTCATCTGTTTACCAGGCTTTTGTCAGGCGTCTTTTAATTTCCTTTCTGCTTCCTCTGCTCTCCGCAGGAGCCCCATTAAAGGTGCAGGGAAGCAGCAGCCGCCGCGCTCCCAGCCTCACTTCTGTGGCCTCGGCCTCCCCGAGCCTGGCAATCTCGGAGCACATAGGTGCTCCCAAAGGTCCCAAGTGTCCTGCACGAGGAGGAGGGGAGACATGGATAGATGAGGAGGGACTAGGAGGAGAAAGGGTAGAGGAAAATGGCTGTGAATATGAATAAGGCGACTGGCCCTAAGATTGGGAAAGACTTCACGAAAGAAGCGGAGTGGCCTTTGAAGTGCTCTGATTCAGGGCTGAGTCTGACACTCTGTGATCTGTAACTCTCTTCTCTGCTGAAATTAGCTTTTCCCAGGGAAAACAATGTTTTTTCCCTGTGGAAATAATTGAGACCAGGCAGCATGTGATGCCCTCTGTGACCATAGTTAGAATTTGCAGCATGCCTTTACAGGAGAGAGATATCATCATGTGTTTTGTGTTTTGCACATAGAGATATACCTGTAAGTTGGAAAATGATTCCCCATGAACAGATCTGTTCAGGCTTTTCTGCATGTGAACAGCCCAGAGAAAGGCCTTGGGAAGAACTAACTTCTTGACTGAGGAAGGCAAATAGTCTACGAGACTAGGCCAGGAATTATCGGCCATTTGAGCTACTTCTGTATTAAACCATAAAGCTGAGCTAGCATTGAAAGCTCTCGTGATTCTAAGGGCTAAATGCAGCAGTAACATAAATAATGCTGTAAATTACAGGCAAAAAATGAAAACTCGGTCAGAAAATATATGAGGTAATTTGTGCTTAAGGATAAATTGGTCCCTGGCTCCCCAGGACAGGGAGGATATGACCTGCATCAGGCCAAAGTTTATGGCTGGGAGCCTGAATCTGTGTCATTATTAGAGAACACAAAGGATATACCCGAAAATACTTAAAGTCAGCATCGTCGTGAGATTTATTGCAGTCTACTCCCCCCTGCTGGTCACCCACTAGCTGCCTCTGTCACAGCCTGTGCTTCAAATCAGGTCTCCAAGAGATGGGCAGGGGTGATAGGAGCAGGCAAATGGAAAAAAAATGGTAGGTACCACCGTCAAGGGTTGGCAGGGCAAGAGAGGGGCCCCGATGCCAGGCATGAGCCGCTCGGGAACGTAGATGGGTTGTGACAGAACTAACCACAAGTGACCAGGTCGGGGTTTATGAGAGGAGCTCTTAAGACTGGTGTTAGTAAGAGAGTAGAAAGGAAACAAGTCGAATAATTCTGGCACTGGAATCTTCAGTTGTGAAAACTGAATACTTGTGACATGTTAAACGTTCAGAGATGTGAAGTATGTTGTTGGACAGAAGCTTCAGAAAGTATTTGAAAGCTTGCTAATAGCTCCATTATGACCCCATCCACTCCAGTTATTTCTTTAAAAATGAACAGACACAGACATCTTCTTGAAGGACTTTCTCAATATAGCTTTATTTTTGTTGCTCTTATTTTCTGTTACAGGCTTTTCTTAAAATAATGCCAATTAGTAGAGTACAGAAATGCTCTATTTAAACCTAGATTGATTTAAAAAAAAAAGTTTATGTGAATAAAATGAAAACAGTACATATGAAGCCTGTTATTACTAAAGCTGTATAGAAGCTTAGGATTTTGTATTGCCTCAGCTACTCGGCACTAAACACACAGCTTAATACAAGGAGAGGGTAAAACTTTACCCTTTCATGTTCATCATAAATTGAAAGCCCCAAAGCAGAAATAAAAAGAGCAACTAAATGATCTGTGAGCAAAGCATTACAATATCCCAAGGCACTTAATGGTTTTGAATCAAAATATTTTGGTTTGAGAAAAGACTCTTCTTGTTAAATCAAGAAGTCTTAGAAGCATAAAAAGGAATTAATCCAGATCATCCCATCCTTTAAAGGAGGATGCCCAAATTCTGCTCCAGAAGCCCTATATGCTCTGTCAGGACAATTCAGCTCCTGCTTTTCCTTGGGCTCCACACCATACTGCCCTTCCCAGCTGCACACCCTTTGCTGGGTTTCCTCCTCATGAGATGGCTGCATGACAAGCGTTAGTGACTCCCTAAGCACAGATTTACTGTCTCACTATTCACTGTAAATCTGATCAGATGGAAAAAAGGGACAACAATTTATGAGCCTTGCTCTACAACAAGCCAGGCTGCCTCTTTGCTGGAGCTTGGGCCCTACACCTGTAGATCTGCAAACAGATATAGAGTCTTGTTATAAATGTACAGTTTTCACTTCCTGTGAAAGCAAAGGAGAGGAAAAGACATTTTTCACTTATTAGCAATTAATTCTGCTTTCCAGAAGGTGAACAGACTGAAAATCTGATCGAGAAGGTTTATATAAACGTTTCTTCATCTTGAGTTAGCAATCACAGTGCTATAGTAATGAATAAAACCATTGTAATAGAGATATATCAGCTAAGTGTAGAAGACTGCTGTACATCTCTCTGCTTGGCCCAACCTGGATGAACAGGTACATGGACTGTTCTAAAGTACTGATACCACATTCAACTTAATTAACAATTATAGGAATTGTGACCAATTAACAAGTACACATACTTGATGCAAGACAGAAGCGGCTGTTAAACTGATGATGCTGATTCAGTTTCAGGAAACGAATAACTGAGCCCATTTAAGCCTTGGGTTAGGTGCTGCATGAAACAGAAAGCTCAGAATTAAGGTACTAGTGGCATACTCAGGATTGGCTGGGTGATTCTGTTAGCGGGAATCAAGCCTACAGAATGATTCAGGTCTATTCTATTCTATGGCCTCTGCCACCTATTCTACACAGCAGATGAGAACTCAGAATTATTCCAGACCGTGACAATAAATATGATCATCAAACACCTGCAGATTGGTCTTTTCAAAGGTCTCGTTGCAGAGGGGGCACTCCAGAAGGTGGCTCTGCACATGTGCCTCAAAATCACTTGTATCGATAGCTCCGGGAAACACCTCATCGCACATGGGGCACTTCCTTATAGAAGCCTGAAATGCACAGCAAATGCAAATAAGGGCCGTTAAATCATTGTTAAGGGTTTAAAGGAGGAAGAAAAAAAAAGTTTTAATAGCCAGAAAGCATCAGTTCTGCTCAAGTCTTTCTGATCTCTAAAAATCTCACATTTCAAATGGCTGCGGGCTTCTGACTATCACTTTCAAGTCAAGAGCTTCTGAGGGGTATTTTAACTTTCCATCCGCCACAACACGTGTTCCTGTCCCCAGCATGAAATAACGTATCTAGTGGTTGCCTGCTGCACAGGCTGACATTAGATGCTGCCAAAAGCTGTGACTTGGAGACTAAGGTCAACAGTTTCCTTTCTCTTCCCTAGCAGCAACGACTGTTATTTATTCTACAGTTTAGGTCTACATGGCTCTACTTAGTTGTCCCCTGTCCTCCCAGAAATAGTGTAACATGTAAACAATTGGCTATAGGGCTGGAGCTTCTTGTTTCAAAGGGCTATAGGGCTGAAGCTTCTCATTTCAAATCACTAATTCCTGTCCACAAGGTACATTACTTACTATGTCCTCAGCTTTTGCATCCTGGTTTGCTCCTGAACCTAGAAAAAAAGAAGTTAACTTAACCAAAAAAAAAGCTAATAATGTAATGTGCTGATAACTAGTAATTCTTGAAACATGAGGATGTGGCCCTTGATCCAGACCTCTATATTTAACTATGGAAACTGGACATAAGCCACAGAACTAGCTGTCCCACAGCTGAATAAACCACCTAATAGTTGTCTCTCTTGGCAGAAAATGAGCAGTCAGCTGCGCACTTAAGTCAACTTTTTAACACCTGACAGTATTTTGCAGCTGCCAAGTCATCTGCACAGATGTGCAGCTGCACTGAGGTGCTGCTAAGAATTTCTTTCCTACAAGCATTTGATTTGAGACAGAAGATAACTGAGACTCTTACTGCCAAGCGCTTGTGATCCTCTGATAATGACACAGGAGGATGAAATCCCCTTCCCCAAAGTTCCAACTCATTAATATTCCCATTATTTCTGATTCTAAGCCAGTTCTCCCACTTTCTTTGAGATAAGCATGGAGTAGACTTGAGTTGGACTTGCTTTCTCAGACAGAATGGCAAGCAATCTCACCACAGTAGGGATTTCCAAACACAAGGCCTCCCCCTGCATTCTGAGAGAGGCGTCTCAAGAGGTCGTCATTCTCCTTCCTTAGTTCCTGCAAAGGCAGGAGAACAGAATGATTTTCCAGAAGCTCTGGGTAACATTTCAGACAGAAGTCATAATTTGCAGTAACGTAGCACCTCTTAAAATCGTAAGACAATTATATTCAATTCAGGAGAAGGACAAGGGTAGCAGTGCAAAGTTCTCACCTGATTTTCCTTATCAGTTTCATTGTTTTTTGCCTGCAAAATTTGATACAAATGCTTCTTCTCCTCAAGCTGCTTCATTAAGTTGCAGTTTTGTTGCTGTGAAGGAACAGTGTTATTTGGTGAATGGGGCGAAATCAGCAAACAAAAAACTATGAGAGCTTGGAGCACTGTCCACAGGTATTAGCTGTCTGACTGCACTAACAAATAAACTTCACTTTCAATATGTCTTACCATTTCATAATTTGTAACTTGGGATATCTCTATATCATCATTCACTTAAGTTCTCTATTTTTATTACAACATGAGAGATGATGTGACCCCCAAAGACAACAGAAGTCAGGCCAGACAAATGGAAATTTTGAAGAAAAGCAGCTATTAAAGCTGAAAAATGCATCCTGACAGCTGAGAGCTCGCCCACTCTGCCAGGTTTCCTGGGACTGACAGACTTGCACTGACTGTGGATAGCTAATATATCTTTAGGAATAAATCTTGCAGCTGACTTGGATTAAATCAGTAATTTAGATAAGGTAGAATACTTAAAGATTCTACAGTCACTCTCAAAGCATCACTACAAGAATCCTGGCATCTGGCATCACAGCAGAGGTAATGATATCATTTATTTTAAGCACCTAATTTTCAAAGCCGAAGTCAGAGTATTGCCTCCAACAGCGTCCTCAATAGCACATAGAGAGAAGCACCTTTGGAAGGTGATTCAGGACAACAAACTGAGGGTGATGTGAATGGCCTGCACTGCTGCAAATTATGGTTCCTTCAATGGAAAGAAATGCTACTGCATTTCACTCTCCTTCCTTCTCTTATGGCTTTTATATTCCTTCATAGAATAGTTTGCAACACTGAGGTTGTGGATTACTTCTTAAGCAACTTCCACAGACCTTTAAGAAAAGCAAATTTCTTGTCCATAAGCTTACATTTCTTATATAGACATCTGCAACATCATTGGGAAATTGGGAAGGTTCTGCAATTTGTGAAAGACTGAAGCAGTGCTTCAAGCAAAGGGCACCTCTCCTGCACTGCTAATGGCACAGCTTGGTGATCAGTGCTTTTGGACCCCCCCGTCTCCCCAGCTGCACCCACAGAAATGCCAGGCACCTGCTCATTCTTTAGCAAGTGTGACAGATGGGCCTCCCAGCCCTTCAGGTCCTCCAGGACATGTTCCAGCTTCTCCTTGTGCTCCCTCTGCAGAGAAATCCCAGATGTGCGCAGGCAGAGAGGCAAAGGAAATATTAAGGAAAAGAGGTATCAGAGATGCTGGACACTGGAGAGTGTCACTGCCCCGACTGCCCCAAGCAGCAAGACACCCAGGGAGGGCTTCACCTGCTCAGCCACAGTGAGCCTCAGCTGGCGATTCTCTTCATTCAAGCATTCAAGCTGCTCAGTCCTGTCGTGCTCCAGACGAGCCACTTCTTTCTCATAATTCAGCACCTGAGACTAAGCAGAAAGAAAAATGGACAGATTTTTTTTTTTAAAAATAGTGATGACTGAAGCACAGGCACTTTTTGCTGCACAAAGTACAGCACAGCAAGCCATGACTGCTTAAAAGTTATCTCTGCTAACTTTTTTTTTTCTCAAAAACTTTGTAGAAGCTGGAAATAGTTACGTGGGGATATACTGAAGCCTATGTATTCATCAGAACATAGTATTCATTCATATATTCTTTGAGAAGCTTTTTAATTTTCAGAATGACATTTCTAGTCTGGGAAGTCAGAGAACAAAGAGGAAAATAAAGACTCTGAGGCCAGATGAACACCAGACCGTTCGGTCTCCCATGTCCCAGGCCTGGCAACCAAGCTATTTTCCTTCCACCTTCTCCCTTCAGAAACCTCTCAGCAAGAAATCTTTGTTTTCGCCCAAGCATTTAACAAAATTTTAGAATGTTTTTCAAAATAGAGTTGTTCTAACTCATCCTTTTATGTATCTGCTCCTTAGCTAGCATGAGCTAGCTGTAGTCTTATCTTGGTTAGCTTAACCTCTAAGCAAATGAGATGCATTCAGGGAATAAACAAAACATTCCTTACAATTTCTCTTGACACATCCCACCCTACCTTTCCTTCCAAGCTGTAGCTTTCCTGAGGTTTTGTGTAAAAGGTTCACATTTTTCGAAAGACCTCAGGTAATCAGAAAAGCAATTCAGACACTACATATTTGTTTAATATTGTTCAGTTTTCTGCTAGAGGCAAACCCAGACCCTCAGATACAAATCACAAAAGCAAAGGGAAGCAGTTGTATGTTTTCTACCTGCAGCTGATCCATGTGATCCAGGGCTGTTTTCAGTCTGTTTTCCAGGTGTTCCTTTTCAGAGGTCACCTTCTGAATTTGCTCTTTGAGTCTACTCAAAACAAATCAAAATGTGCTGCATTTTCAACAACCCACGTTCCCACTATCACACTTCGGTAGACAAAGCCAGCAGTCTACATTTCCAGGCCTAATAAAAAGTTCAGGTTGTCCACACCCAGGATGAAATGCAGTAACCTTTGGTTGCATGCGTGCTGAGGGGTTTCCAATGTCTCGTTTGCCTGTGCAAAGTTAACTGAGCTCTTGTGAAGCATGGAAAAGTTCCACAGTCTGGGGTCGCCTATCCAAGTTTACAGAGAAACCCAAGCAACTGCAGCTGCTGGATTCACTCCAAGAGTCGCTTTTGCCCCGTCCTCGCATCACTGACACTTTTCTGAGGTTCAGTTCACCTCAATCCAAGCCCTAGAGAGCTGCTCACACATTTCTCAGGAGCTTAGTGCTAGGAACACCTGTGGACACATAACCCCTGGCCTTCACGGACTCTAAGGTGCTCACAGGACTTCCTGTTTGGAGGCACCCTGTAAATACACTTACTGGTGAAGTTCTTCCTCCCTGCAGTTAGTCAGCTCCTTTAGATGCTTGTTTTCTTCTTTCAGGGAATTCAGCTCCTGCTCCACTTTCTCTGTGTTGCTCTTCAGAGACTCAAAACTATTCTGCAGCTCCTGGAAATCAAAATCAGATCATTGGGACTTCACTGGGACCCAAGCAACGGTCCTGCCCTGGAGCTGCAAAACCCCTCTAATGCAACACTTCCAGACAGCCCATCCAAAGGGGGAAAATCTCTCCTTTGCATCTTAATCATCCTTCAGACCCTATTTTATTTAATATTAAGCCCTGAGAAAAAACAGAGGAGGAGAAAATAATGGTGGAAGAACATCAAAAACAGTTTTTCAGACTTAAAGCCTTTAACTTTCTATATTAAACTTCCCTGATGTACCTGTGTCTTCTCGAGTTGCTCCTGCAGATCCATATTCTGTTTCTGGAGACTTGCACAGCTCTCCTTCAGCTCCTCATTTTCTTTAAGCAAGTTTTTGTTTTGTAGCTCAATCTCTTCCACTTCTCCCTGGCAAGCAACAGAGCTGTTCAGTCGTAACAGAAGCGTTGAGAGGCTCTGCTCCCAGCAGTCCAATAGGGCTGGGCATTGTTGCACTTTGTAAGATCAGAGCCTTGGAACAAGTTAGTCGTTAACAAAGGATAAGGCTGCATACAAGAGCGTGAAATGAGAGTATTTGTCTTCACATCACCTCAACTATTGCCCATATGCATGCTCTAACATCCATCTGACTGAAGGCTGCTTCCATGAATATTATATTTTCATTTCAAGACATTCAAAATGCTCTGAAACACTATGTATTAAGACACTCCCCATTTCCAAGTGTTCTAGGTACAATCTAAGTACATTGGTCTGACGAAGAGCAGGTAGAGAAGCAGAAGGTGCGGCATTTGTCCCAACAGATCCGTAGCAAAGCCAAGAACAGAACCCAGGTCTGCTGTGTTCCAGCTCCACGTGTTATTTACTGCATCGCTCCATGTCAGCAATGAGCACATGCCAGGAAACAACAAAAGCAGAAAAAAAAAAAAAAAGAGGGAAAAAGGAGTCCTACCTGTGTGGTAACCACCAGGATATCATCCTCAGTCTCTGCTCTGAACTGGAAAGGTACGCTGGCTCCTCGGACCACTCCATCCTGGTCAACGTAGCAGAACTGGTAGTATTCGTCATCTTTTGGCAGATAGTAAGCTTCAAACAAACAACAACCCCATCAAATGACTCTTCTAATTATTCAGGCTACTCAACTCTATAACACGGAAAGTCTGAATCTAAGGAAAGCTGAGACGTTCTGGTTCAACATTGTTCCTACACCAAGACTAATTCTTTGCATCAGTGATAAACACACAAACAATATCACTCTATCAAGACAGCAGAACTTAACAGATGGGAAATTTTGTGGCTATTACTATGGGACCGATTTATCGCTCCGGTACTTGGCAATAGTTTCCGTAAACGCAGCACTGCAGATGTTCTGCACACAAGGCTCGTGAAGGGCACACAGCGGGATCCAGGCACGGATCCCGTGTGTGTGGCTGTTCGTGCACGAGCAGACGTGTTCCCTGGGCTGTTGTGCACAAGCGGACGTGATACTGGGGCTGTTGTGCACAAGCAGACGTGTTTCCTGGGGCTGTCGTGCACGAGCAGACGTGTTCCTGGGCCACCCAGTTTCCCCACTGACCTTTGAACTGGATCTGTTGCTGCACAGCCGTGTGGCCGCTGACACCGCTGGGCAGAGGCGCCCACATGAACGTGTAATATTCCCGTGTCGTTTTCCATCCCACCTGCAAGGGCAGACTCGTTACACGACGTCACGAAATTCACCGTTTATGCTACGGCAGTTTCAGGGGATAACTTGGGAGTGTATTGCCACCAAGTTAATGGCAGGGCTTTTGCAGGGTTGTCTTGACTTAGAGATGTGGCCTATGCATAGAAGTACAATTAGACAGTTTATTCCATGAGTTCATGTGGGGAAGGGGAGCACTGAAGTAGGAAATATTTTCGAAAAGATGGGGTCAGAATTGTCTACAGCAGAGCTACCTATTCTCCTCTGTTTTTAGGAACCAGAGTCTGTTTGATCAGCCTTGAAGCTGTTCTAATTGCAAATTGAAGCTGGGATAGCCTTTCCTGCAGCATGAAAGTAAGGAGCTCTGCTTTCCCCAAGGTAACAACAGGTCTCATGCTTTGTCCCTAGATGCAACAGAGATATTCCATTACACAAGTTTATTACTGAAAAAAAAATCCCTCACCCTGTTTTAACACAGTCCTAATCCTTTCTTAGGGAGCAAGTTTGAAGTAAGCAGATGCCAAGCTGCTTGTTTCTGCTGGTCGCTACCTTCTCCAACTTGGTACACGAGGTTTCACAGGAATGACTTACCCGGAAGATGCCCACCCAGTCCTTCCCACGAGGAGCAATGTTGTTTGTGAGTGTATAATAACAGGTTATGTCTCCTCCAGGAACATAGAACTTCTCCACGTCGTTGAAGATGACCTGGGAGAAGTGGCAGTTGTCTAAGAGGACGGCAGAAGTGGGAGGTTCGTCAGAGGTCTCATCCATCGTGGAGTTCTGCAAGAGGAAAGAATGACACTTATCTAATCTTCACGAGCGGTCAACACAGTTGTATCCGCAAAGGGTACAAGGACAGAAAGCTGGTGATCAACGTAGCTGGCTCTGCTCAGTGGGAGCTGCAGCCCAGCGCGAGACACCAGACACACGCTGATAACAACCAAACTCAACGGCCTTTCGGTGCCCTGCATTCTAATAACCTCCCAATACAGCATTTTTCACTCTCAGCTTCCTGGCTCCAAGGCGAGAGCTGACCTTGCTAAGCTCATCTCCCATGGAAGAGCACGGAGAAGATCCTGGTGAGGGAGGTCGTCCTAGCTCTGTCTCACGAGCCTGTGTCAAGAGGCTGGTTATAGCCTTGCTACTCGTGACCGCTACGGTGCGACTGCAAGGCGATTCTCCGTCCCGAAATGAATATGTTGCATGGCAGCAGGGTCAACAAATACCATTAAAGGGTTCGCAGGAGTTATCTCCAGCGAGCACTTTTCGGTGTGTTGTGACACCGTGACTGCATTCATCTACTGAGAAAAGAGTATCCCAACTCCCTAGGCAAGCCTGGAAACAGCAAACTAAATTACAGCCTTTGCAGGCGCCCGGGCTTCGATGCTGGCAAGGCGTTGAGAGGCTGAGAAAATCCTGTCACCCATCCCGTCCAAGTCGGTTCCAGGAATCTCCAGCAGAACCTGAGCTCTCTTGGTGACAGCAACAGAGAGCGAGTCTAGACCTCAGGAGGGATGGGAAAGTTCCTCCGAAGCAGCCATCCCTCAGGCTTTTTAGATCATCTCAAATCCATGTGATACTCCTGGGTTTGAACAGCCTGGACCCTTTATTTTGCTATTGGGGCATCACCTGCGTGTTGTCCTGGGAGGCTGGGGAATTGCTCCTGCTGGAAGAGGGCAGGTCAAACCAGGACAGGCGGGACACATCTTGGTCCCCCCAAGAAATCCAAGTATACAGCTCCAGTTTTCTTTATCTCACTGAAGCGCAGGAGATTGGGGCTGATGAAGCTAAACCTCAATCCTCATCTGCCTCACGTCCATCCTTCCTGCTCTGCTGCACCTTATGATGTGCAATATTCAAGCGCACCGGGAGCTGTCGGGCAAGAAGAGCTGAAATCCCAGCACAGCACCTCAGTGACGGCAGCGCTGCAGAGCGGGATAGCAACTCCAGCTGCTGCCCGGCTCAACGGGAGCTCGGAAAGAAAACGATGGATGGACGCCGGGATGGAGCGAGGTAACTCGTAACGTGTTCTGCTGCGGAGGAGGAGGTCTGGGGAGGAAGTAGGTGCAGTGGTGAAGAAGAGCAGAGCCGATGCTCTGGGGAGCGCCCGGCGGGTGTCACGGGCCCTGGGACGTCGCACCGGGAGCGCCGGGCATCCCACGGGCTCCTCCCGGGGCGCTGGGCGTGGGGTTTTTTTCTCTCTCTGTCAATTTTCCTTTCGTTTTCTTGATGATTTTTTCTCTTTCGTTTTCTGCTCCGGAACTGTAGAAAACTACCCCAAAACGTAGGAAAACGGGGGTTTCTCCTTCCCCGGCG
>VZSG01001083.1:22305-55809 GCA_013398315.1 Nothoprocta pentlandii | reverse complement strand
GGCCCCCACGGGCCCCCGCTTTCCTGGGGGCGCCCCCAGACCCTCCGTGCCCTGCTCATGCCCTGCTCGTGCCCCTCGGAGCCTGGGCCTAGCGGCTCGACCGCCTCCGTCTAGGCCCGGGTGGCCCCACGGGCCCTCAGAGCCGCCCGGGGCCCCTGCGGGCTCGGCGGAGGCCGCGGGGAGCCCACAGAGCCCGGGCGGGCCCGCTCGGTGCACACGGAGGCCCGGGGCCCGGCTCAGAGGGCTGCAAGGGGGACGCTCAGCACCGCTCCCGGCCCTGCCGCGACCCGGCCGTGTGCGCGTTCGCTGCTGGAACAGCTTCAGATTACGTGGACGCATCCCAAGCCTTCTTTCACGAACTACGACCTGCTCGTCTCTGCGCACGGAAGATACTGGCACTGCTCGCTTTGCTGAAACCGTTCAGTTTGCTCGCTCACCACAAACTCCTCGTTTCTACCTCTCTTTTCCAGCCCCTTGCAAGTCACTTGCATTGTTTCAGGTCCAAACCAGGCCACCTCCGCTCTCAGCTGCACTTGCTCTCATTTTGCACAGCAGCACTCACGCTGCCATTCCCGCTTTGCGCTTGCTCAAGCAGCAGAGGACAAACCAGCTTCCGCCTTCCGAGCTCCACTGGCTCCGCGGTGCTGGCGGCTGGAAAACACCCGTGAACGCAGCAGATACGCCCAGAATGACCCATTCCCAGCGCTCCCCAGGGATGCTGCCCATGCGCCCGCTCAGGAACACCCCATCTTCCCTCATGCTGAAGTTGCCCATTCTGGGGTGATTCTCGTGCCTTTTAGCACAGCCTCTTCTGCACATCGGCGCCCTCAACGTTTTAGGGGTTTCTTTAATAGTAGTTTATTAACGTGCATATTTTGTCCTTTACTTTCTTCTCTCCACAGGGTTCTGCAGCCTTCACAGGAGGGAAAGGCGGAGGACAAGGGAGGCTCTGGGGCTGTTGAGGACCTCGCTGGCCTGGGACCAGCTCTGTGCCCCTGAACGCAGCCCTGCTGCTCCTGCCTTCAAACAGAACACGAGCTCAGGACATCCATTTCACATTGACATTTTTATTAACGCCAACTGTTTTATTTTTTATTATTATTTTTTTAAACAATAGCACAAAAATGTTTCAGGGAAGCAGTCTGACAGTTAGTCTGATGACCTTCTGAAATACAGTTAAGCCACACCAAATACGAATTCCTGTTAAAGAAAAAAAATATATATGGAACTCCAACCTTTGTATTAGAGGGTGCTGTGTCTGGTTAGTAGACCACACTGCTTTGTGAAGTAAATGATGGCACAAAACTTAGACTTCATCATCACACCAGTCATCACTAATTTAAGGCTTCTGAATCAAATTACCATCAACATCACGAAGGGAATGAAAAGCTAGTGTTGCTACAGCCGTGAGGAGACTGCCGAAGCTGGATCTTCTGGACAAGTAAGAGTGCCGTGACTAGAAGAGCCTGCCCAGGGGCAGGCAGGAGAACCAGTCACGCAGCCCTCATCTCCTCATTCGCATGCATTTCGAGGGTGCAATTTAGTAAGAAAAAAATATATTGCATGAATCGTTCTCTTATTTAATGTGGCTATGAAAGATGTTTCCTTACAATTCCGTTATCTCTAAGAAGGACATCAGCAAATGGAACCAAGGAGAAAAACCGAAGAGCGACAGAACATTTTTCTTTTTGCTGAGAGGTAACACAAAAGGGAGGGAACCTACGATCCTTGGGTTGGGGGGGTTGCAGGAACATCTCCCCAAGACCTCGCGCTTGGAATTATGCACAGACTATCTCATATGAGCTACCTGCCTGTCCCAGTGAACTGTTCACATAATGCTCCCAGCAGAATTAACCATTCCTGCCTCAGACTCTCCACAAAAATTCCTCTGACCTGGAAACCTGGTTGTCTTTTTTTTCTCTTTTTTATTATTATTTTTCTTTTTTGGGGGGAGGGGGACTGTAAAAAACAGAACATCTGTCAATAAGAGTGTCGGGGTGTGTGGGGGGAGGTGTTAAATATTTTAACCACTGACAAGGCTTGAGGAAGTTTCACAGTTTTGTTATGCTCTATTTTATTACTATGATATTTACAGATTTTTTACTTTTTTTTTGCTGAATTGCTGATAATTTTAATAGAATTTAAATCTGGAGTGTGAGCAGGAACCAGTTAACTACATTCATCGTCCAATCCCCGTTGCTTTGAGAAAAAGACTCCAAATTCTTGGCATATGAATCAGCTGTGGGTAGCTCCTCCCTGGGCCGTGCCGAGGCAGCAGGACGGCGGCGGCGGCGCGCGCAGCTTCACACGGTGGCCGGCGGGGCCCGGCGCTGCACCAGGTACTGGTGGATGTTCTCGGCGTCCCGCTTGAGCCACGCCGCGTTCAGCAGGATGTTTTCGCAGCACTGCTGCACCGTGCGCTCGGCCGACGGAGCTGGGTGGCTCTCAAAGAAGGCCTGTGTGAAAAGCACAAAACCACCCGTAAAAGACAGCGAGGGCAAGACCATATTTCTAGCCACCAAATCGACAATATTGATGGGCTATGCAAGCAGCTGAAGGTGAAGCGGCCACAAAGGCTGCAGCCCTTCACTTCACACGTGCCTAAAGGGCAGAGTGTGGGACGTAGCGGGGAGTCCTCCCCACCTCCAGAAGAGCAGGATGTGCCCGGTATTGAGCACATCCTCTTAGTGTCTGCCAGGGAGCGACATGGACAGGCATGGGAATTGTAATGCACGATTTCCCTGCGAGGAAATGCTGCCAAAATCTGTTCTTATCTTGAGGCAGTAGGTATAAAAAGGGATCCTGGAATCCAATCACACTGTTTAAAGTAAAAAGTTTTTTTCCCCAAGGAACCTATGCCATGTCTATCACAGATAAAGTAAATCGCTTATCAGATAAATTTCTTACCTTAACCTCTGCAGCCATCTTATCATTTGCAAACCCATCCACTGTTAGCTGAAGGAAAAAAGAAATTTAACCACAGGTCAGCATTTTAAATGCCATGGTTTAGTTTTGGACATCTATTCAAGGGAGATTTTTCTCAAAGTTGCACCTACCTTTATTAATCTGGATATTAAGAATCCACCTTGGTAGCGATTATAAAGCTCCTCCCAGTTATCCCTTACAAACTTCCAGGCAGCTTTTCTCCCCTGCTTGCTGCTTCCAGCCACTCCGCCAATAACAGACACCGTGTCCTGGGGACGTACCTCTTCCTGAGAGCAAAAACCAGAGGTAAACACTCAAGACTGTTTCAACACACACATCACGTTGGCTCTATGCACTTCTGCACTCAGTCTGTTAAAGATGGCTTTTTTTTATTAAAAAAAACACAGAAACTTTCAAAGACATATGGTAGTTTAAGATTTAAGTCCAAGATTTAACAGCTGAAGTGCTCCATCCTATTCAGGAGCACTACAGGCACACAGCACTATCACCATGTGCTCTACATACATCAGTCATTCTCATCAAATTAGAGTGGCAGCTTTTCCACTAACTTACTGAAAGTGCAAAGGTGAGAACTTTTTGAATGAGTTCTGGTTGAGAGATGGCTCCGAGAACGCGCTCGATCCGGTTCTTCTCCTCCTGCATGTCCGCCTGCTTGTGAAGCTTCAAAGCCAGAGGGAACAACATTAATGCACGGTGCTATGCAGGGACTTGCTCTTACCTCCAACTACTAGATCTGCTCTGTTTTTAGTGCTGCTACATTGGTCTCTGGGCAAAATGGATGGCAAACTGAACAAGTGAATAGCTGCAGGATTATTCACTAATAGAAGGCACCTTATTAAACGCACATCAGCGGAAAGGACCATTAGGAGCAAACTAATCTTCTAAGCACTGTTTCTGTAAGGCCAAGTAGGACCAAGCCTCTGAGCAATGAAACTCTGCAACAATCCACTAGGTGGCAATTTAACACTGCAAGTGGACCAGGGATATAGCGACACATGGTCCTACTTTTCACATCATCTGTAAAACACAGGAGTAGATTTCAGAAAAAAAATACATCTTAGAGGAACTTACAGGATAGAATAATTAGCTTTTGATTTCATAAATTGATACTGCGTGCACTCACCTTTAGCATAGTGTCTAAAGTAGTACTATCTCCGTGCTTCAAAATAGTTACGTATACCTAAAATGGAGCAGAAATAGGGAAGGTCCTTCACAAATCACGTTTTTAAAAACCCAGTAAAAAGCCAATAGCATGGAAAGGGCTCTAAGACAGGATATATACCCATACATGTAAAAACTAGTTAAGAATTTAGACAAATTGATCTGGAAGAGACACGGATCTCTCCTACATTTTAAGGATTCTTCATCAGCTCCTTACCCCCTTCCTTAATTTCTTAGGCTTAGATTAGAGTTCACATCCTTTCATACCAGGACACTGGTTTCTGCTAGCTTGCCTATTCTGGGCAATACAAACAGCTCAATGCACGTTGTATTAGCAAGGGGACTGGGGATGATCTTTTGGGACCAAAGTTGACGATAACCTACAGGACTCCTCAGATCAGCTGACAGGATGTGTTTTCCTTCCACATGGTCCTTAAATCGGCGTCGAGCTTCTTCTAGTGTTGCCTTGTGCCCGGCTTTTCCTAGTTTGCCCAAGACCAGACCCCTCAGAAGGGCATCGAGATGACCTAATGAATATGAGGAAAAAGAAGAATTATTGGGGGACATGATTCAGTGGTTAAACTTATGAAATGTTCTTTCATCTACAGCAATTAGTGTAGACTGAATAATAATCCTCCCATATATTTGAGGCTATCTAAAGAAAATAGACCTTTTCCACTCTCTTTGGTGCCACCTGGAGAAGCTTTCACTGTTTTTTATGCCCGGGGTGGTCAGAAGAGGATGTTTCTGTGGACCAAAGCACAATAGGCTAGGCCTGCAGCCTGAGCTAAGCCAGTAGTAATTGCCGCTCGAGTCTACAACAGAACTCTTCAGTATGGTAAGTAAACATACATGCATATAAGCTTTACATCCATTTAGTGTAACAAGAGGCATGCACTGCATCAGATACATAGCTAGAACGGAGAATTTTTATGGAATAGAAACCAAGGGGAGAGAAAAAACAGCACTAGATCTTGGGCTTGAGAACAGAGATTTGTTTGTGTTTTGGTTTCCAAATACAAAAATACCCCAACCACCTCCTTCAGTCTTTCTTCCCCCCTTCCCTCTCCCCATCCTGAATTCTCGATGACCTGTTTACACAGCAGCCACTCCTGGATGCCACAGCATAAGTTTCCTACCCTCTCCAGGTTTGGGGTCCCATCCCAGTCTCTCCCCTATGGGTGAAAAGACGTCTTTCACGAAGACCTGGATTTCCTCATAGAAGTCTGTGTGGGACAAGAGAGTTGAGAGAATCCCCAGGTTACAGCTGAGGTCGCTCCACACAGTATAATTGGGCTCATTCACAAAAGCTTCCATGACTTTTAGAACCTCTACAGTGCTAATGATTCCAGCTCGAGCCTGGGAGAGGAAAAGACACAGATTAATCTTATTTCCAAAAGGAACCAAGATGACTGCATTATTTAACAGCCTTCCCTGTTCCCTTTGCATATTCTGAGCATGAAGTACATTTCCCTGCAACGTGGGGTTCTGCCAAGGTGGGTGAGCATTAGTCAGAACACTTGAGCTGTCTGCTCAGGGCACACGAGGCTTTATACACACGTAAGCACTTTGCAAGGAGAGGCCTACGTAATTACGAGCACGTTTTGCAAACAGGAAACAGACAAAGAGATTAAGTGACTTATCAAAATTGCAGTAATGCTGGCAGGAGATAACAAAACCTCCAGAAATATTCTCAGCCAGATACTTACACCCACCAAATCTTAAACTAAAAAAAGTATAAAGATTTAGAGATTTAATTTTTGCTTTTTATTAAGCCATAGAAGTCATTTTCACTTCCTGCTTTCATGAATTAGTACAAGAAGTGCTGCCTTTCCACCTCTGCCTGGAAAATTTCATATTAACTGCTTCAGAACATGGTGAAAATAAACACTCAGAGCTTAGTCTGGTTCACAGTATCTAGAGTGGTCATCTCCAACCACATTGCTCAGGTTTTGCTAATCTGTCAACAGAACAATAACTTATGGTACAGAAGTAGTGGCGGAGGTTAGTTTTTACTATTCATCTATCTTCAACTGTGACAAAAAGATAAAATAAAATGGAAATCAAAATAAAGACCTAACACATAATGTTCTTATGTGTACTATTGCTTCCCTTTTTTTGCCCCATGGGCCTGAAATATGTGGGAAACAGACTCAAGATGAAGTTTTGAACAGCTTCACCTAAGCCATGACGAGAGTTGCAAGCTCTGAACCTAGACAGGCAGGGGATGAAAACCACATTGAAAAACTTTCATATATTTGCCGACTAGCAAGAATAGGAAAGTACGACTTGAAATACAAAGGGCAGTAACCAACTGTTCAGAGCTGGCACCTCCCTTTGGGGTAAAACCCATTGCTTTAAACAGTAAAAATCCACAACAGCCACTTTCTGCAGTGCAAAGCTGCTTGAACAAGCCCATGTGAGTACAGCACCTGGTGCTGATACAATCTTGGAGGCTTATTAAATGAGGAGATAAATTGATAAGAAAATGATACACCACTATGGAGAACATTAAAACAGAAATCATAGACCGGCTGCTAACCCAGGATTTGAGTCTTATTATGCAAGTGAGAACTTGTCATGCTAATTAACAGCTAGATGCATACAGTAATCTCAAAGGCGTTTTGCCTCCAGAATCTGGAGCCTGATTTTTGCAGTTACTGCAGCTCATTATTAGAGAGGAGGACAGAGAATAACAAAAAGTTTGCTTACCAGAGAGAAAAGATCATTCTGCAGGCCAAGCCTGTCCACAGGGGGTAGGGAGAGGTCTTTGATCGCTGGTATTAAACTCTCCAGCATGTCAGAGCTATACTGAGTACGATAAAACCCTACTGTTCCGAGGTTTAACTGAAACGACCAAAAGAGTAAAAAAGAAAAACAAGGAATAAATAAGGAAATGCCTTTTTATTTTTGGACCATTAGAAGTTTCTCAAAGCACTGCAGGACAGAGAAGTCACTGTCATTTTAAATAATTACTATTTTGTACAGGAATCAAAAGAAGAAATTATAAATTTATAAAAGACTAAAAAGAAAAAAAAGAGTAGGGAGAGAAAATAAACTTCTCTTTGGGGGATAACTTAACTGAGGTGAGGGTAGCCATGCACCTGAGAAAATAAGCTGTGGGAAGCTGCAGGTGCTAGGATCTGGACTCCTGGAACATGCAGCTGTGACAAGTACTTTTAGTTCAAATTTAGCTCTTCAGGGGAAAGCCAAATCCAATGTGGCCTCACTCCTGCAGTTTGCTCAATTCAATTTTGGTGGAGAAGGAATCACTGCAACATTCAGGAATCACTCAAATTTTCTGAATATGATTTACATAAATCTTTCCACATCCTTAAAAAAAAGGAAAGCATCTCTGCCCTGTGTAAAAGCAAGTCACTGTTCACAAGCTCAACGAGCCACATACCGATGTTTCAGGGATTTACTGAGCGACAGGACCCAATATCAGTAAGCAGCCCCCTTCAGTGGCACTGTAATTGTGGCCAGTCCAGCTGTCAAAGCACCATGAAGACTACAGGACTACTGAGAAAGCCACAGAGTGGCCACCTTTCCAGCCAGAAGTCCCACAGTTGACCTTGAACTCGGCTGGATTCCTGCTTTCTCAGGCAGCAACAACAATCCTCACCTCACTTAGAGGAGCGGTTTTCCGCAGTTTCCATTTCAAGTCCCTCTGTTCCCAGAGAGGCACTAGACTGATGTGGTGTTTCCAAGGAACACCTCGGCCTAACAAGTGGAATTCCTGAGCTAGTGAAGTGGGAAGATTTGATACAGAATCAGAAAGGGACGAGTACTTAATGTTATTTCACAGACTCATCTCTCAGATTACAGCTCCAGTTTAGGAGCAATTATTCAGTACAGCAGCTCACAGAGCAGTAATCCCAACCAGTTGCTGCCTTTCAGTTTTTAGGTATCATTTCTGACTGGTGGCTGCAATAGTGATTTTTTTCTACTTGCAGATTTGTACTTGCTGGCTAACGGTCAGTAGAAAACCCTCACACTAATGAAAGATAAATAGAACTATTTTTGCTCAGGATGGACTTTAACTAAGCTGTGGTTGCTATGGGACACCGAAAGAGCCACCACAGTTCCAACTCAAAAGCTGCCTCTATTTAATAGCACTCTTTTTCTGAGATTGGACTTTTAAATGGTTTGAGTTTACATTGTCTAGACTACTCTTGGAAACAAACCCTGAAAGGAAAAGACCACACTAAGTAGCATTACAGAGAGGAGCAAATATCCAATAGCAACATATAAGATTGCAAGAAAAACAAAGAGAGGAAAGAGGGAAATGAAATGCCGAGGAACATCACAGTGACACAGGCTTTTATTCGCAGGAATGTTTTCTTTTATGCCAACTTACCTTTACCCACTGGTCTGGTTTCGTGTCTTTCAAAACCAGGGTCAGCTCTGCCTTGTCCATCAATATCTGCATTTTGGCACAGGTGGGATCATCACTTGTACAAATGCTTATGGGGACCATCCACATGGGGAAGTCTTCCCCTGAAAGGAGTAAGCAAGAAAGGAAGGTCTCAACAATAAAAAATTTGCAAACACTGAGAAGTTTTGTCCAATGTTCAAACAAGTTTCAGCAGCAGTTTAGGGAAGCTTAATTTTACAGTTGAAGTAAAAGGAGAGTTCTACGGCCCCAAACCAAGGTCCTCTAAACAGCTTTTGACATCAAGCACTTTAATTTCCATAACTGTGAAAGGCAGATGGAATCTGTCTTAGAATTGAACTTGTATCTGTACGAGGCATTCTTATTCTATCACTACTATAAAGCTAATAATCACACCTGAACCCAAGCACAGCCTGCTCAGCAGTGCAGTTGTTTGAGCTCAAAATTGCTGCCACTGCATGAAACCCAACGAATGCTCCATTCTTGCTCCCAGCTCTTGTCTTACCAGTATAGGGCCCACTGGCACAGAATTTCTTCTGGACTAACTTCAACACTTTGTCCTCTTCTTGCTACAAAGGAAAAAATAAAAAAGAAAAACAAATACTATAGTATTATCAACATATTGTAAAGAATTCGACACAGAATATCACTTCCACGAAGAGTGAAGCTGAGCAAACAGCACTATAAGAAGTCAATATTAAAGCATCCTATAAGGTCACACAACTAAAACCTCTGATTTCTTGTTCGAATTTGTTGCATGGCTTCAGCTTCCAGCCACTGCTTCTCACCCTCTCTGCAATCCTGTAGAATAAGCATCATCAGCTGGAGTGAGAAGCAAAACATCTGGTATAAGGAGCTAAGTCAGATACTTCCCACCCCATTTCATAGACAAAGAGCAAAAGGGCTGTGTCAGCAAAGTGCGAGCGCATGATCCGCAGTGCTCGCGCACCAGCTGCTTGTCACTTTGCACTGGGTTCCTCGAGTGAACTGCACTTCCCTTTCAGGAACAGGGAAATAAAGGAGTTTTGGGTGTTTTATTTTATTATTAATACACCATTGATACTAAATTTGACCTAAAACAAAGTTACAAGCATAATCTTTGATCCAAAGTGCTGCAAAGATGTAGTTAGATATAAAGATTTATACAAAGTACCTGTTCAGCTTCCACGTAAATAAGGGGGAACCCCATTTGCTTGGTCCACGTGTTCATCACAGCAGCGATGGGTTTTCCACTGGCTTTTTCCAGGCTTTCCCAAAGATCCTCTGCAGAAGAAAAGTCAGGCTAAATACCCTCGAGTACTGCTGCTTCAGACTGTTAAGAACATTACGCAGGTACTGGAAGGTAAGGGGTGTGTATTCCTCCAGTTTGCCCTGCAAATTTGGAGCTTTTTTTAAAGTGTAAGTATACATGAATATATGTAATTGTAATTGATAATTCACACCACACAAAAAAGAAATAGTTAAAACTATATATAGGAGTGAAAGAGCATCATTATAACTTATAAAACAAAGCAATAAAAAATACACTATATACACTGTGATGGAGTATATGACAAAGTAGCATTAAATATTCAAAATGATGCAAAGAAGCATCTTTCCGTAGGTTTTTCATGTATTACATCGAAAGATTCAGTTGACCAAATGGATTGTTTTATCCATTTGACAGACAGAACATGATGTTCCACTTCCACATTTACATCTCATACACAAATATATAGATAGATACGTAAAGTGCTGTAAGATGTTAGACAAAACTTTGAGGTGTTCAATCACACAATCAATTCTGCAAAAGAAAGCCTGCAAAAGGCCTATATGACAACATACCACTTCCAATTCAGATTATTGCACAGACAGGTTATCAACAGCAGATGCAGCCTCTTCAGATACCCTCAGGCAAATACTCCTGAGCTATAGAACCTCTAGAGGATGCTGAATTCTCACTGTGCTGAAACCACACTGTACAAAAACTAGAAACAAGATCCACATTTCATTTCTTGAGTGATCCTTGGTTGAAAAACTAGCCATTAAAGAATCTATCACTTCAGAAACGTACATTATTTTTCTCCAGAAGTTATTTTAAGGTTATAATAGTCAGTTACCTGTAGCTGCATTCTTCTGCTGGAACTTGGTTAAATATAAATTCATTCCTTTCCGAAAGTCCTAAGAACATACAATTAAATATGTTAGGGGCACCAGAACGGAGGCTCTTGCTGGACTCCCTTTGCATTAAACTTGTATTCAAGAACCAAAGAATCCTAGGATCAGTAACTCCCTTCTGAATTGTGCTACTAGACAGAATAACTCACATGTTGTTGGCCTGCTTTTAATATTTAAATAGTTAAATTTGTGTATTTTCCCATTCATTAATTCCCACTTTTCTTACTACTCCTCTGTAGGTTTAAATACAGCCCAAAACAAAGCGGGAAAAAATGTTTTCAAAACACAAATTATGCAATATTTGAATTCAAAATCAGATGTTTGTAACCATGAGAATATTTGACAATCTACATTAAACTTTTAAACAATAATTTATTTACCTCATCACCAATGTAGTCATGTAGCATGCGGATTACAGACGCTCCCTTGCTGTAAGAAATAGCATCAAATATTTCATCTACTTCAGCTGGATGGCCAACACTAACCTGTGGTAAAGAGGATAATTTCTAGTGAGAACAATTTTAATCACTACAAGATTTCGATCTTACTTGTTCTGTTGTTTAAGGAAAAGGTCCATCCATCATCACCGCTGGCTTGTCTTGGTGGAAGGAATTTCTCAGCATCCAATGAGGTATAAATCAATCCTGATTTTGCCATATGTTAAACACTTAACTTTGCTTTTGATATTTAAGCAGTAAATTTCAGTAGCTGCTTCACTATGCACAAAGGTCACAAAGCTACCCACTTTGATCAGAAATCAAAATACAAGTAGTAGTAACTCTGCCATTTTAAGTTGGTAGAACAGCAAAACAGGAGTCATCAAATCCTCAGACCTCATTTCTTAAAACCTAATTTTAGTAAATTACATTCAAAATGTAAATGCAACCTTCTGTTTTCCCCTGCATTATGGATGACTGCAGACATTCCTTTTCCCCCTAAAGGAAAAAAGTTTACACTCAGCTGAAAAGAAAAAAAAGGAAGAAAACCAACAGCTGAAAGACAGGACTTACTTCAATGGGATGACTGTTGTCTAAGGCATCAAGCTCTTGAGCTCGCGTGTAATCAGCAGAAACAAACTGAGTCCAGATATCATACTCTGGAAAACAGTGATCTACACACAGGTACTCAATCCAGGAAGCAAATCCTTCATTCAGCCAGAGATGAGTCCACCATTCCTACAAAGATTTAAGCACAGAATGCAGAGAGAGATTAAAAGAATATGCATTTAAGAAGCCTGTTGATCAAGGATGACACAGGTATCTCCTCTGTAAGCAGAGATTCCTTTCTGTAAAAATCTTTCGGATCACTAGTGGCCCCCCAGGGGCTTGCTGGGCAACTAGAACATTGTCTAGGCTTAAGATTCTGGCTCTCTTTGCTCCCGGCTGCTCAACTGCATTAAAGCTCAAAATGCATTATTTTAGCATTACTTTTCCATGCAAATATGCTGTGGCTCTCGTGGATGAAGGAGTTATCTGTGTTACGACAAAGAAGAACAGACAGCTGACTAGATTTTAAGATGCAGAGCACTATGGAGAGCCTGAGAAGTCCTGCTTAGTGCTTCAGTTAATGTTTACATTGGGGATTCTCTTCCCTCTACACACATTCCACTTAAACAGTCCAAAAGCCAGAGCAGAGATGATTTTCCATTGTGAGGCCATGTTCTTTTTAACTGAACATGGAGGTTTCTAACAACAGAAAATAAAACCTTCCTGACCTGTGAAATGTTTGGGTTCAGGTGTGTGTTTGCAGAGCTCAGGGAGAAGGAATGTCAGATCTAATTAGTAGAGTAGGCTGAAACTATTTGGTAATAGCAGAAGCTATGAAAGATGTGCACTAGATAGGACCTCTCTCTGCCTCTTACAATAATGTCTATTCCTACCAAAATGCCTTAAACATCAAAGCATTATGAGACTTGGCTCCTCATGCATCCAAAGTAATTCATATGGGTTACTACAGCTCAACTTTTCAACTGTTGCAGCAGAATAAATTGCAACGTTGAGTTGATACTGATATGCCCGCTTGGTATGAGAGTGTGATGAGCGATTTATCCCTACACGAAAACGCTGGTTTATCACATCTAGATAATCTGACTGTCCAGAATCATTTCAGCTTTCCACAGAACACCTGTTCAGCTGGAGTCAGGGCTACACTGACAAGTGAGTATTATTTTATACAGAAAAGATTGAGAAATACTTTAAAAGAATACACTAGTAAAAGAGAAAGTGCTAATAATGTCTTTTTAAAATTATTTTGAAGGAACATGCTTATTATCATAGGGACACTTGAGAAAGCAACACAGTTTACGAAGTACACATCAAAAAACAGAAGACTTGAAACTATTAGATACCATGGTCACGAGGTTTCCAAACCACTGATGAGCCAATTCATGTCCTACAACCAGAGCTACCCACTGGCGAGATGAAGAACAGGAATTTTTGGGGTCAATGAGCAATGCAGTCTCCCTGTATTTAAGAAAGAAAGAATTGAACTGAATGCTACATGCCTAGAGAAAAAAAACAAAAACATTAAAAACAGGTTATATTACCTAAGCAAGCTAAAAAGTGATCAGTACAACAGAAAAAAACCAACACCCTAAGGAACTAAAACCCAAAAGCTATTTTATTTTGTACATTCAATTGCTTTGGTAAGTTCCGCAGCTGTCGGAATGCTTTGGAGCAACAATTCCTTATGGCATGCAAGAAGACAAGTGCAAGAACCCAGGCAGGAACAAGAAAACGTATCCTGTGTTTATGAAACAGCTCACCTATATAGCCTAGCCAGAAGGGAAGGGTGGGGGACCAACCTCACCTCAACTGCACCTCCCTTTGCACCGCAGCAAGTCTGCTCTCCCTGCCTCATCCAGAAGGGATTCCCGTGCTTCCAAGCCCCCAGGCAGCCCTCTGGCACTGGCCACTGCAGCTGCCCAGGATTCCCTCTGCACAAGGGCCGCACGCGCACAGGCCCACGCTCCCTGCATCGGGCACATGCCCTTGGGCTGGGAGCACCGGCATGGGCAGCACTGGGGCAGGCAGGAAAGACTTCTAGACTCCTGCAGCACGGAGGGGGTGGAAAGGAAAGTGCACCCCAAAATATAGGCTCTGCCTGCATATTATGGCAGCCTTCTGTCCCCAAAAGGAATAAAGCAAGCGTGCCAAAGTGAGCGCAGGGGAAGAATGTAACGCTAAAATCAAGAAAGGTTTCCAAAAATTCTACTCATCCAGGACAAATATTTTTTTCCACTGGGAGTAAGGTATCAGATTTCAGCAGAGTTGCAATAAGCAAACAAGTACATTTTAAGCCTGGGCTCAAATTTCCATTACAAATTTTAAAAGCCAAATTAAAAGATTAGCAGAATAAACGCAAGCGATTTCAGGATTCAAGTCCAAAGTTTGTAAGTCCAATGTTATACAAAACAGAGAAAGATCGTTCTAGCAATGAGGACAGATAATATAAGAATATCAAGCAAACATAGAAAAGCTTGATCAGATTAACAAAAAAAATGAAAAGGAAGGCAAGTTAATAATTTTAATTACTCAAACCCACATGCTTATGTACTGTGGTGGCTGAGATTTACCAACTTGCCTGCAACATAAAGCAAGAAAATCTTTAAGCTGTTTCAGTAAGAAAGTAACTTTTATGGGGGAAAAAAAAGCAGCCAAGAAAGTTCTCTTGTAGAACAGGCAGTGCTGCCAGACACTTTAAAATCTCACACCCTTGGACAGTAGTCATAATAGCTCATTCTTGCCTTCCTAAGGTTTGTACAATAATGCACGCTGCTACCGAAGTCAAAATTAACCAAACTGAAGCTACAGTTGAAGGTATTTACTCTGCCTTATTTGGGTTGACACCCAAGCATTACAGCTTCCTCAAACTAATTCAATTATTTCCAAAAATTAGTGAACAAAGAGGGGGAAAGACAGTATTTTAACAGCATACCTATAAGTAACAAGGCCCCAGTTCTCCATGGCACCTTTATAAAATAAATACAAAGGTTTATTGATATTGATACACACCTCTTCCTAAATGTTTAAAATTCAAATAAAACACAGTTCATCAATAAAGTGAGTTACTTTACCAGCAGCAAAGTCTGCAATAGCTATGAGATCAATTTTAGGAAGAGGGTAAGGAACATTGAAGTAGTCCTTATAAAAAGGCAGAGTTTTAGCAGCAACCTGTAAGAGATAAAGGAGAAACCTAGTAAATATTATGTTAACTTTGAGCAATAGGTGAAACTTGAGAATTTCTTCATGGCTCAAATTAGCCCAAGAAATCAATACAGAAAGGTTTTGTTCCAGAAACTGCACTGACAAATTCCAGTGCAGCCCAGCACAGGATCCTCACACATCCCATCCCACCCCTTTCCCCCGCCAGGCTGTACCTGCCCTTCAGCATTTTCCATTGCCTTTGGACAAGAGTACACATTGTCAAATTGTAATGACTGGATTAAAATGTATGTTTTTGTCATTACCTACAGTAACGTGTCCACATTTTTTTTTGTTTAATATCAAGCCTCGTCTCTTCAAGCTATTAAAGCAAAACAAACAAACAAAAATCCTGCCACTCTCCCAAGTTTTATGCGATTTACATGACTAAACGGAGCAGAGAGGTGTTCAGCCTGCCCCGTTTCTGTAGCAGTAACAAAATCACTCTGAGCATCTTTACCTCTAATGCAAACTTTCCTTGTTCTGCTTTGCCAACAGGGGTGTAAACACGCACTAAGACACCATCAAGAGACCTGGTCTCTACAAAGTCATATTCTCCCACCACAAATGCTACAAGATACGTCGACATTATAGGGGTGCGAGCAAACTTCACTTCCACAAGGTTCTCGTCGTCTGGGTACGGTTTCCGGTCGATGACATTCTTTCAACATGAAAGGGAATGAGTTAGTTTCGTGGAAGTGAAACTATTACGCAAGACCATTGACTAAATATTTACCATTAGCAGTCAAACATTCCAAATGAGATAACTTCTGGGACAGTTTTAAAATATTGACCACATTAAAGTACCCCGCCTAACTAAAAAGAAAAGACCCATCATATATGGCAGTGTACTTTCATAACATAACTATATTCCATTACTGCAAAGATTGCTGAATAAGCTTGCTATCAACTTGTTATCATCCAAAGAGGATGACACATCACCCCAATTCCCATTTCATTTAAATTCTGAAACAAAGAACTTGAGCCATTTGATTACTGGGCAAGGCTAATCTTTAGTGCTAACTATGCAAGTTAAGTTACTGGAGTAAGGATCTACTGTAAAACTGACTGGTCTTTTCTAGTAACACCTTCTGAAAATATTTGTACCTATATTTAAAATGAAAACCTGAAAATATTCCTTTATATTTTTGCAACAGAAGTACTACTAGCTGCATATTTTAACCCCGCTCTGGTCAGAAATTCTCTAGGGTAGAAATTATGCTTATTTTTCTCAAGTGCTATGTCTGCTTACATAGCTAGAACAGCTACATAAACAAGCAAAGGGTTATTTTTCAGTCATTCTTAATCAAGCAGCACGTGGCACGACATATGCTAAGACTTTTTTTTTTTTTTAAACAAACAAGGCTGTGGTCTGCACAGCCTGTTTAGGTTTTATGCTAGACTTGGACATCATAGCAGTTCTCTCCATTTAGAAAAGCAAAGCAAGAGATAGCAGTACTATATTCCCAATTCTGCCCGTCACTAAAACACATTATGTTTCAAATAAATGCCTGGTTTTATTACAGTTTTAATAAAGCTACCACTGTTTTATTTAAAACATAGTTTACTTACCATATTTGACAAAGCTACTCTGTCTTTAGGGACCACCAATGAAATATCAAATGTTGCCTTGATGGCAGGTTCATCCCAGCAAGGGAAAGCTCTGCGAGCATCAGTAGCCTTAAGGAAAAAACAGCATTAACCAAATCAATCTTTCACAAGAGGCTGTTGCAATAAAACAGACAAATTCACTATATTCTGCAGGCAAGAAGTTAAGTGAGCTACAGCTAGTCACTGGTATAAAGAGTCTCCTCATTCTTTTTCCTTGAGTCCCAAATGAGGGCATTTAATTCCTACTGATAGCTTATTTCTGCTTAGAAATCACAGCTGAGCCGCACTCTGTGCTCTGATGGAATTCTACAGTCTGAGCAAATTTTAGCAGAGTCATGAGAGGAGCAAAGCTCAGTCATGTGAAAGCAGAGCGGGCACCCAGGCGTTCACAGACAGAACATACAAGACCACCTATTTTTATTCTACCAACTAGACTGCACGCACAAGACCTTCTATTTGTACTAGGTAACTGCTCCATGCTTTTATGTAACCAGGCAGATAACCATGAAATTACAGTATGGTATAAAATTCTGTCAGTATGTCCAGAGTTTACATAACACTTGAGATAGCATCTAAAATAAAAGCCAGAGCCAGATGCTATTAAGATACTGACAGAAAACCAGAATAATCTATTATAAAATTAATATACTTCATGAAGGTAATTTAAAACAAGATACTTGACCACAGCTACATATAGAGCTGTTTTTAAACACTGCAGCTATTGTACTTAGATAATGTACCATATACAGGCATGAGCCTTGGCTGGGGATTTTGCCAGGTCCTGAATTTACTGACCTTCAAAGTCACAATGCAAAGGCTGCTTTTGGCATTACCCAGACACTTCCAGAAGATGCAAAAAATATGGATTTTTGGAATTTACATAGAAGTTATGGCAGCAGCTAGAAAATTAGGTATTTGCTTCTTTTACGAGCATCAGTAACAGTAAAAATGTAGCCCATACCTCAAACTGAGTGACAGCAGCGTAGCGTGTATCTCCAGTAGGGGTGGTATATTTACTTCGATAAAAACCTTTCATTTTATCATTCAGCTCCCCTACAAAGTCTATCTTTAACGTCCCTGTCCCTGAAACGAAAACACATGGGACACTGTTATTTGCGTGTGACAAACAGAATATTTATTTGGTCTGAACCTTGAGGACAGGCTACTTAGCTGGCCCACTGCCCTTCTGAAATAACATGTCCCTTTAACTCACCTCAGGCCATCGTTTTCCTGCAAGTGTCCCTCCAATCCTTCAATACTCTTATGTAAAATACTGCTCCAGCAGAACTACAGCCGTACGGAAAGCAGGCAAAGCCAGAATCACCAAAAGAAAAGTTCTAGCACTCGACTGGTAAAATTCCTGACAGGCTTCTGCAATATTCATCCTCATCTCCTAAATGCACTGCAATAACCTGCAGGCTTTTCAGGTCAACACTTATATTTTGAGCAAAAATATAGGATGGCTATTAAGTAATAATAGCATCCTAAGAAGTCTTCTCCAGAAGCCAAAGGGGAGCACTGGTTGCTTTCTAGCTTCTAAGTCAATTAGTCTCAGGATTTATTCTGCCCTTGCCGTCTCTGTACAAAAGGGGAAACTTGATCTTCATCAGAAAGGCAGCATGCCAATATTCCACGGAATGAAACACTAAGGTTCCCCACTACAGATCTTTACATCTGTGTTTGCAAAGACGGAATAAAACTGCTTTATTTGATTTGTGGAGCTGAGTTCCAATCTACAAATCCCTCAGAGCAAAATACTGTAGCACTGTTGCAAATGAATTAGTACATTCACACCTAGGAAAATACTGCAGTAATTCAGATTAGCTCTTCCTCGGTAAGCAGAGAACAGATCATCAGTATCTAATATAAATAGCTTCTGTGCTTAACTGCCAATAGCAGGTAAATAATTAGAATCATCTCGGGAGTAAGAAGCAAGCAGTACCATAAAGGAAACAATCTTTTCAACTCCATGGCCTAGAGCAAAAGTGATTTTATCACTTATGCTTCCTACAAAAGTTATTGATAAGATCAGTATCAAAGAAACCTAGAAGAGGTTTCGTAAGTCAAGCGAATGATCTGCAATGCCTGTTATAAATAAATCTTGTGCCATCCATTCACGGGCAAGTCAAAAATACAATCAGAATACTTGCTGCAAAACCAGAATTATACCAACTTTATGACACTTATTTGAAATGCATTCTTTGTACTAGCTAAGGGAATTCAATCTTTTAAATACTTCCAGAATTAACTTCAATTCAATTCAGCTAGCTAATGGATATTTGAAAGAATCCCATTCTTTCAGTGTTCTGTTGACTTAAAACGGACAGACTCCCTGGGGAGCCTGACATTCACAGTTAGGAACTTAAGAAGAGACAGTACCATCTTCTAGCTTTTCTAAGAGCAAACACCTTAAACACACATTTGAGCCAAGCTGCCAGCATGGAAACAGCCCTTACCTTTCTGAAGGGTACTGGGAAAGGAAAGAGTAACCTTTTCATCCTCATTCTGGTAGTTGAATCCTGTGGCATGTACCTCTGGAAGAGATTAAAAAATACTTGCCTCAAAATCTGACCCAGATGTGTTTAACTCATGAGCATTTTGGTGCTTTAAAATGAACTTAAGCCGCTGAATGCAACAATAATGCTTTAATTACTTAACTCATCAGTGAAGGTTTCTAATAATCTAGAAAAACACAAATGTAAGCAAAGAAGTGCCACTGTTGGAGTTCCATGTTATACACTACATAGCTTCAGACAACCAAATTCACCGTATTTATGGAATATGAGCCACAGACTTGAGCACCTCACACTTCTTCCACATCTCCCCCACACACTGTCCATCAGAGGGCTGCACTCCTGTGCCTGGGAAGTCTCCAGCTGTGGAGAACAACGAAAGCTCCACTGTTAAATCGTAAACCTGCAGCGAGAGCAGTGTCTTGCACAACACCAGGAAAGTTCGGTGTCAACTGCTACAATCCTGACCTACGGCAAATTACTGCAAAAAAACCCTCAAAGTTAAATGCTTACTTCAGAGCAGCAGAATTCATGTTAGTTATTCCAAACAAGGTTGATTATGATTTAACTAGTTTCTGGATCTCAGTCTGAAAAACACCGTAATGTCCAAAGCAAGTTTTTTTTTTCCTCCCTTCTTTGTGATTAGAAGCAAAAGATACTGATTTGATTTAAAAACTGCCTTCAGAAGGGCCCTACCTCAGTTCATGTACCATTCAACAAGGGCATCCAGATTCAATTGGAATATTAAGCGCTATGGCATTTGTGCAGCATTTGGATCTATTTGTAGATGCAAACATCTGAACTACGAGGCCAAGCCGGATAGATTGGGGGAGGGAGGAAATCAGCACATGAGAATTAAGCCGTCCTGCAGCGAGCAGAGCTGAGAGCTCTTCACGGGGCTTCTCCCGTCCTAGTTCAGCAACTGGTCCTCACTGCATCTCAAGTGACCTGTATTTATGCTTCTGCAATCAAAAAGGGTACATGATGTATTATGCTAGATTTCTAAGGACAAGAAAGCTTCCACAGTTCCATATAGTTCTAAAGGAGTCAGGAAATGCACAGACCAGCTTAAAATACTGTTGTTACAAGCTAGTATAAGATGTCTACTCCATCTCACTTACATCAGTGAATTTAGAGTAAAAACACACCTAGGACACTGAAATGCTAGCAAGGGTCACACAGGCTTTTCAGGTACTTTCAAAATTCCCTTAGGAAGACATATTTAGTAGATAGCACCAGTTATTTACTGGAATGGCTACTAATTTTTAACAGTCCCAGGGAAAAAAAGGACAATCATTCTGGAAACTGTTGTGCTACATACAAGTGGACACCCTAAACGAAAGACACCCTGTACGAGGGGTGTCTTTCCGATGGAGAATTCTGACTGGCAAACCTTGTTTGAAACGAGTCAGTGCTGAAGATTCCCCAGGATCAAGTAACATTACAAGAATCCAAGTATACAATTTCAAAGGCAACCTAAGCACACTCGAATGCTCAGCTCAGTAAAGCCATTCCTTATGGGATAAAATTAACAGCAAACTGCTTTGTGTTTTCATAAAATACAGTGCTACTGATTCTGGAATATTATTATTTCAGCATTAAGTCACACAGAGTAAATATCAACCTCCGCTCACAGAACATAAATGCAGAAACTCCATGAACACATTCGTCTTAACTACTGGTTAAGTTACTGGTACTCTGCTCAGGGTTTAATCAGCATTAACCACTGTAATAGGGTGCACAACACAATTCTTACAATAAAAACAACTCTACAATACAGAAACAAATGCAAGACTAAGGTGCTACAACATTTTAAAGCCTCTATTTTAAGTCGGACAAGATAGACGGTTTAAAAAGAATGCATGCCAAGGACATTAAAATACTAACATATGTTGCACAATGCCTCACAGTCTCCTTCAAAGTTTACCCAGGAAGAAAAGCAAGGCTTGGAGTTTTTCTCTGAGGAATACTGAGGCAGGAAGAGATCCATTATAAGCCAGAGAGATGTTACTCAGTAGAATGCTAATGTGCAACATATTAGTCTGAAAACATCAGCCAATACTGGGCTTCCAAGTTAACACCGAGGAGCAGAGCCGATTGCTGACTGCATCACTCGGGTTCGACGAATTTTGACCCTGGCAATCTTTAGAGTCCAAACAAACCTGTTGTTCTAAGATAGCACGCTCGTGACCTCTGTCATACATGCAAGGAAGGGCTGAATACCTGTTGGAAATTCATGTTAGTTGGCCTGGAAGGAACATCAGGCTGAGCTGCCAGCCCATGGCCAGAGGCTGAACAAAAACCTGAGCAACTTCTGATTTAGACCAGTACCACAATGCGGCCCCCTGCACCTCCCACCCCAAAGTATTTTAAAAGAATCAGAGCAAACCAAGACCATTTCTTTTTGCAGCTCCTAATGGAAACAATCTGATAGTGCTGAAAAGCAATACCACTCCAGATACACAGTTCAAATCTATTGAAACTGAGAAATATAAAAGAATGTTCGTTATGCAGCTCTGCTGCCAAGCGTTGACAGGGAACATGACATTCCCCCCCTGCTCTCCCAAATGTGTCCTCTTCCTAAGCACATTCAAATTATAGCCCAATTCCTTCATAATCTTTTCAACCTGCACTAGCAAAAACACAGGTCATTATGAGCATTATAAGAGCGAAACGCTTCAAGCTTTTTTTCTTCCCCCTCAGAAAGTCTAAGAAATCATATTTAAATATGATTTCATATTTAAAAGTAATAGGAAAAGTACACCTGGAGCAAAAAAAAAAAACAGGTAACTTGTGGAGTTTTCAACAAAACCTGTATTCTTTTATGAGTTTTATATGTCTAGAATCTGGTGCCTTTCTAGGCTCAACTCCAGAAACTTTGTGCAATTCTCAAAGAAGCTGCTTCTACAGCCATCCCTAAAACAGTGGCCTAAAAACGAGATCAAAAATTTAAATTTTCCTCTTTTTTTTTTTTTTTTTAAAGAAACTATTCAGTGCTAATAATTTTAGCCCACAACAAAAGGACCATGGAAAACATCAACAATATTTTTTGTAAGGGTTTAGGAGAACTGCTTATAACAAAGATGTAATTGCAGTAAAAGGCTGTCTGAATTCCTAACGGAGTTGAATACAAAAGCTCCTGAGGAGAACACCACAATTTTGGCAGTCTACAAACTTCGGAGAGTTTGGCACTGCAAGGATGTGAGTTAATCACTGGCACATTAGGACATAATCTGGACCAAGTAGCATGAGAAAATAAAAAGCTGTTAGTGCTCAAAGTCTTTGGAAAAATGCATAAAAATAGGATCTAGCAACCCTTCCGAACGGAGCACTACATACTCAATTTTACAATAGTATCTTGAAGAAATTATAGTCCTTTTACAGAGTACTTCCAGAAACTGCACAGTAACCAGATGGTACATCAATTAATGATTCTAATTCCTGTATTACATGCCTATAAATTTGGATGCTACCCAAAGGTTGTAAGCAGCATGTCTAATGTACATGTATTTCAAAGTGAAGACAAAGGCAAGAGCTGAGGATTGAGCTACAAATGTTAAAAGTCAAGCTGACTTGGTCCTGCACAAGTGTTCTTCAAGTAGCCACCACTTTATGGTATTGAGAAGTTACAGGCAATTAACGTATGGCACTTTAATGAGCCAGTATTCTTCAAAGGAGCTGCAGTAGCTCTGCACTCCCTTATGCTCATCATGAAATCGTACTCTACACATCAGCCAATATTCCACTGGCATTTCCAGGCCACTGGAAAGCATCACATGGATACTCTCGGGTGATGTTGCTTAGCTTTTCACAAACACCAGGAATTTTTTGTTGCTGTTCCTAAACTAAGGTTCTGTTGTAACCACATGGCTTCAAGCACCAGAATCCAAGCACGTCCCTACCATCCTGAGGAAGGAAAAGACTAAAGTAACATGTTGGGGCAACTTTTAGGAAAACATTTCAAGTTGAAATATAAACCAAAGTTCTCAAAATGATTTCTGCTTAATCAACCCCACTATGGTTACTTGCAGTTTCCTATATGAAACTGTCAATTACTGCTCTTCGAGCACCTCAACACCCAATTCTTCAACTAACTCCTGGTTCATTCCTCACTCTCACTCAATTGTGGGTTTTGTATCAAAACTTATTTTTAAGTAAAGTTTTAAAGGTTCTTAGAGGACCCTCTTTCAGCTTTGTATCAAATACTGGGCAATAATCTGATTTGCTTGCAAATCTGCATTAAAATTCCAAAGACTACATTCTGCTACGTCCATCTCTAGAAGAATGAATAGGAGGGGAGGGAAAACACAGTCTGCAGTTCCAGTTAAGACATCAGCTACAGCTGAATCTGCTACAAATGCACTAGAGAGTCAAGAGAAATAGTAATTAATGCTGAAAGAATACATAATTCTGTACAAAAGTCAATAGAACATTTGCATAGACAAAGGAAACACGTGTTAGATGGTCCCCTTTTTGCACAGCTCCTTTTCAGGACAGAACTACACACTACTACTTGATAAGTGACCCATTATCTGATCTCACATTTAGCAAAATAGGCACAAGACAAATTCTTCCCCCACTGACATATGGAATGAAAAGAGGTAGCAATTCCTCACCAGAGCCTTTAAAGCAGAAAGCACCGTGATCTTAGAACTAGTTCTGAAATATTCTATATAGGTAATTTGTAAAAAGGCTTCCCTAAATAATTATATCCAACTGATCTGATCTTTCTGTTGGTTCACAGGACTATATTTTATGTTCTGTTTTTGAGACTAGTTATACAATTACTATTTAAAAGCAGTGCACAATAGCAGCATTAGTAAGACCGACTTGATCTGTGCCAACAGGTGCCAGCAAATAGTCTGCCAATTTCATGCAATTTTACTTTGAAAGCCATTATACTATTTGGCAGCCTACCAAACTGAAATATACTTTTTAACTCTATGAATACAGCGTACAATTATAAAAAACATGCTTTCCACGCAACAAAAGCGTATTTCAAATATTTATGCTATGGCCATTGGAGAAATGGGTGCCCAACCCTTAACCGGATTGTTATCTTCAAAGCTATCTGCAAATCAGAATGAAAGAATTTAAATTTCCACTTTACTCAGCTCTAAAGGCTAAAATAAAAACAGTTAAAAATACAAACTTAAATACTCCACATTCAGTTCTGATGTTAATACTTTGAAAATGAGGTGAATAAATCACCATTAAAGATACGAGAACAGACTTCTGAAGGGGAGGGAAATCAGTTCTGGAAATAAAATAGTTCACAAACGTCCTCTCTTTGTTTTAGGTATTTCCCTTGATGAGGGTGGAAAGATTCTTTGTTCTTAGGTACCTTTTCCATTTGCGGTCAACTTCTTTGCTAAAACAAGAAATAAATTTGCAGTTGGGCCTAGAATGGAGCAGTGGGTGGGATAAACTCTGTACACACACACACTTATTACCACCATTCTCTTATCTCCTCATTACCCAGCGTAAGAAATAGCTCCAGGAGTGCTTAGCAACACAGTGCATCTAATCAGCTGAAGATCACTATCGGCAGGGTGTGAAATCCATGCAGGAATGGAGCGCCACAGAACAGTCCAGGAATCTGAATTGAACTCGTATGGAACAGCAAGGCCTGCATTCTTTCGCTATCAAAACTACAATGGCCAAGTTCCAAGCTATTTGGTAATACTCTCTGCCACGGCCTCTTGCTGCAGCCGACGCTTCCTGCTGTGAGCTCCACTTTTCCATAGCACATCCACCAAACGCTGCTTCCTTAGAGCACAGATTTGCCTCCACCTAGGTGTCACTTGGCCACTTACAACCATAATCTAGGAAGACCACTCGTTTCTTTAATGCTATTAATACTACCCATATTTTTCCACAGTCATCAGTACAGTCTAAAAAAAATAGAACTTATATTGCACATTGTAAACTAAACAATTATATTCAAGTGTTAATATAAAGCAGTTTGTAAGCTGTTAGTCAGCAACAGCACTTCATATCAGAAATGAAATAGATTAGCGTGTAAAGAAGTCCAGCAGAAAAGCATTCCTACCTTCGTCTCCTTCTGGAGCATAGGAAGCTGTAATAATGTCAATGTCAGCACAGTTCATCACAATTTGGTTGGTTGCCTGTTTCACCTGTAAGAGAAATTTCATCAGCATCAAAAAGAAATGGGGTACTCTTCTCTCTTGAGCTCCCTCTTTTGGCAGCATTTCCATTTAACCTGCAAAATCCTCCACCATGAAGTGCTTGAAGCTATAGTTAGCGTTTCAGAGGGGCATAAAAGAGCATACACCATTGCCTGATCTCATTCTTTCCAGAGCATGCATACTCAAGCCATGTTCAAGCTATCTAGGTCTATTTATCAAGACCGTAAATTATTTAAGGCAATGCACCCGGTGTAAAACACGGTATGTAAGCTTGACAATAGGGATGTTGCACCCCCAGGAATCCAGACCAATAGAGATAGCAAGCCCGCAGACTTCCTTTTTAGTGATGACCTGCAGTGGATTATAATGAAAGGGGAAAACTTTGGAACGCAATCATATCTTTCGGAGATGATCAGAAATACAGCTATGGTGTCAACAGCTTCAAACACTGTGCTATAAGAACTTCAGTTCAGACCACCAGCCAAGAAATTCATCTTTACATTTTCCTGAGCATTTTTCCTTCTGCCAGCTCTTGACTACACACACTTTGTTTTATTTAACAAGTGGCCAGCTCCCAGCATAGTAATAAACTGCCTCCCTGTGCCAGCACTCTATTTGGATGCAAGCGCTTGTGTACAGAGCAATTCACATTAAACATCAATTAATTACAAGGGGAGTGAAACTAGAAATTATTTAGGAACTTTTGACTAAAACCACCAGAATCATCACCCTAGATGAAGCTGGTAGTCCAGCTAGACCAGTCTACAATTTCTGACATTAGAAAATCCCAATTCAAGGAAAAAGAGTAAGGACTGCTGTAACAGTGAGTATAAGTTAATGAAGAAGCTTCTTCCTTGCTCCAGACAGTTTGTTCCTTAAAGCATAAGGACTTATGTCCTTACTTTGATTTTATTTTTTAAACACCAAATTAACATGCACATCTGTCACTCTCGTTATCTGCATTTCAGCACACCCAGCTGGATCCAACTGAATGCATGAATGGAGAGTCTTCTGCTCTGTAGCAAGGCTGGCAGAGAGCTCAGTGTTCACAGCTTTGGTACCTGCACAAGTTGAGTGAACAGGGGCAGATAGTCAGTGTTCAGCCACTCCACTTACACTCATTAAAAGAATCGCCCCTTAGTCATTGTTTACAGGTCAGAAAATAAACCTGGCCAGTGATAAGAGAGGCTTAAGAAATGTAAATGTTTAACTTCACTTGCAGAAGTCCTTACTCAGAAAAATGCCTCATTTAGTCTAATAACCTGTTAACCACGAGGGTTAATACCAAGAAAAAAAAAAAAAAAACAGCCCACAGTGAATGTTAGTAAGGGACAAATCTCACTCAGAAGTTCCCTTCTTATCTCAGAGAGTCACTGGTTTTGCTTCTGCAGCAAATGCCTAGAGCTTATTCCTAATAATGGAAGAGTATAATGATCACATCTACAGTTGCACTTTGACAAGAGTGTGAGAAAAACTGTGTTGTTTTCACCATGTTGCATCTTTATGGTTATAAAAACACAACAATGTTACCTAACAAACCTAACAGGGCACTAGGACACGGAATACATGGTGCTCCCGAGGCGTAAGACTAACAAATGTATCAGCTGAAGCAACACAGCTTAGGGCTTAAGCTTCTAGTAAAGAATAATAAACCAAATCCTATCTTTTTTAATTTACTGTATGCATAAAAGAAAAAAATCCCACGAAAGAAGATCAATACTCAACAATTTTCACCCTAAAATTAAGAGTTGAGCTGATGTTTTTTGGTGTTAAAAGTCTTCTAAAACATAGAAGAGTCAAGATGAGAAAAAATATTTTTATAAATATATTTGTAGACTTTTCTTCAGTCTACAAATCTAACTCTCTCAGAATTAGGAAATCAAGATGTATAAAGTCATCCAAATTTTAGACAATACTGGGTTTAACAATAGGCTGGATGTTTAAAAAACACCCAAACTTCTGAGGACACAATAATTTCCATTGCATAACATGAGAGTTTAGGTTTAAGCAAAGACAACCTTCTGAGGATTCTCAGAAAGGCAAAAAACTATTTTAGATTTTCCCTTCCTCCTCCAAATATCAAGCTGGTCTTCCAAAACGTTCAACATAACAAAGACGCCTTAAAGTGAACGATATAACTGGGTGCCTGAAAATTGCTGCCCTCCAATCCCCACAAATGAAGGGCAAAATTCATAATGTAGATATGAATATTCACTGGGAATTGTACAGTGCAGTTCCGAGGTTCTTAATTCCACTCAATTAAAAAAAAAATCACATTGGCACACAGGCTCTAGGATGAGTATGCCCTCTACTCCACTAAAAATCATGAAATCCAAAATCCTCTTTAAGAACAAAAATAATGATAAATCATCCAACCTACTTAACTTATAACCACTTTACCTCACTAGCGCCTACCTTAATGCTTGCAGGCCCCACATTATCTTGTAAAGAAGGATACATTTTACTGCAAGCAATAGCTGAAACTGCTTTTATGGTGCTGAAAAAAATGTTTTCTGCAATATGCATTAATGCTCATGCACTACTTCTCATGAATGCATGAAATTCATGAATTTCTCATTAAAAAGACAAAAATCTCACTGCATAAGGTATAGCCAAAACTGTATCTGCGAACCATCAACCCTGCTTCACCTTACTGATAAAATAAATCTACTCTTTGAAATGAGGAGGCTAATCAATGCAATTTAGTCAAAAAGGAGAGGGAAAATGATAATAAATACCAAGCTACAGGCTATCAGCATGAAAGCAATTTTGTCATAAAGCTGACATGCTTAAAAGCAGAATAGGAGGAACTAAGATCAATATCTGGAACCAAGAAAGGAATTTCAAAACTTTAATCTTGTTGCATGCAATGGATGAAACTACAGTAACACTAATCAGAGTTCAAATATCTATCAAGATTAGCTGCACAAAGATCCCACAAGAAAGTGTATCCTGCAATAAAACTGCAGATTTTTAAGACCTTTTAACTCTGCCTGTAGCCTGCTGTCATAGAAAAATGAAACACGTTTCCCACCCCCCTACACATCCATCGCTATGTTCAGTACTTATTTTTAGAGAGAAAAAACCTCACCCAATACAAGATCACAGGTTTAAGCTGCCCTAAAAGTTTTATTTTAGGGTAGCATCAATCAGAAGTGAAAAAGAACTAGAAAAGCCAATTATTTGACTATTACTTATGCCACAATGCACACCTTAGTACATAAAGTAACAAAATCATTCCTGCCTTAGTGCCTTAAAAAAAAAAAGAGAGAAAAAAAAGTAATTGGTGAAAAGTAGCAACTCAGCAGACAATTACAACCTATCCCAAATGATGTTATAAATTTGGATAGTGACAGCCTGGGAAGCTTAGTTCTGAGAGTCTTTTTTTAAGTTTTCATCTCATCACAATCAATAAAGTCACAGTTGAACAGACGTGGACACTTACTTTGTCAGAAGCATCCCAAATGCAACCACAGCACTAACAAGAAAGGTATTTTATAATTCATTTTAAAATGAATTTTGTATGGCTGTAGTGGGATGTCTCCACATCTGAAATACAGGATGAAGTGCACTGAAAGACACCTTCCATATTCAGGACTAATCCTTCAGAGCCATTCCTAAGACTGGGTAATTAAGATCTTGCCATTCTTAGCTTCAGAAACCTTTTCTAAGTGTTGTATTTAGAAAGCACATATGTCTTTAATATTTAGCTCTTCAAAAACAGACAATGTTCTACAATGCATCTTTTCTCAGAATTTCTAACACCAGCAAGAGCCAAATTGTAAAATTGTAATTTTACATTAAAATTACATTTTAGCCCTATGAGTTACTTAACTGGAAAAGTTTTTCTGGAGTGGGGAAAGTAAAAGGAGAAAGAACAGAAGACTTTCCTGATTTCAAAGCTGGTGCTATAAGGATACATAGAACTGAGAGCTCCTGACTTTGAAGAACAGATTTTGACACACAGCATGGTCTCGCATCTAATTTAGAATCTTTTAAATTTAAATTGCAATGTTAAATAATATGATCCTCTACTAGACAACTTCCTCCCGGATCCTGAAATTGACCCACAAATACTACAGCCATTCAGCTGAACTCTTCATGGTTTACACACAGAGCTTTGCAATCAATCTTTAACTGACATGTAGCAAGATCAGAAGACTACGCATCTCCAGCCTAGTAGATACTGCATAAGCAACCTATAAAAAACAGCAGATGCAGGTTAAACATTGTTAAACATAACAGAATTTCCCTAAGACATGTTAAAGGGGCTGTGAAAGAAAATATATTAAAAGGCCATCTACTTTACGCTATAAATCCTTTTAAGTAACAGATAGCCTGTTTTGTGGCCCTGAAACACCTCTGACTGTAGCTTGTAAAGAAGAAATAAACTGCCACCACATTCTCCAAAGAAAGTTGCTTATATAGCTGCAAACCCAAGGAAGTCAGAATACAACCCTGTACCTTTCCAAAGCTCTGCGCTACTACAGCCTAAGCTAAACAGGTGATTGTTTGGAGCCATGACAGCATTAAAAACTTCCATTTAGCAGCTTAAAATAAACGTTGGAAGGCAGATGATTATTTCTGTTGCTAGTTTAGCTCATGTTTGCTTTTTCAATGCGATGCTGAAGGACAGAATGACAGCACATCCCTTCTTTGTTCCCAGCACTCAGTTAAGCCTCCCAGGAGTCAAAAGCAGAATGGGATAAAGTTGAACCATACACTGAGTAATACGACTGCACTGCACTGATAGTCTGGCCCTTAGAATTGAGGTTAGAATAATTAAATCTTCAGTTAACAGATGAATAAAGTAGATGAACTATTTCCATGCAAAAAAAAAAAAAAAAAAAAAAAAAAAAAAAGCTTAATTGTACTCGTTCAAACACATCCACACCCAATTCTTCCATCCAAATCAACAGTTTAAAAAACTAAAAAACAACTTAATGAACAGGCCAAACACAGGACTGTTGAATAGACAACTATGCTTCAATTCCACATCAGTGGCTAGCATGTAATGTTCAAATCTCCTACAACCACATTTTGCCTCATCTGTGATAGGTGAACTGTTTCACAAGGATTCCTTAAGGATTTTTGTTTTTAAACTGATGAAAAGCAATTATAAACTGTCAGTTTATATAATGCTGTGTAATTCTACAGATTTCCAAAGTATTCATATAACCACAAACTGCAGCATTTAAAAATCTTGAGTAACAGACAAAATTTAGTTTTTAGGTTACCAGATACTTAAAAGCGAAGTTCCAAATGGCTATGAAATACAACTTTATCAAGAGACAGATTACACTATTGTTCTTTTATCAAGAAATAACAAATAACAGACAGAGGGCCAGATTCTAACTCGAACACTAGAAACGCCATGATACATTACAGACATTATTTCTTTTCAAGCCTTTGAAACCAACCCGGTCACTGTCAATACTGAAGCAACAACCTTATCTTTTAATCATAACAAGCTGCCAAGCTCATTTGAAGAGCCCACGTAAAGTGTTTGTAAAGTTACTTACATGTGTAAAAGCCTGTAGAACTCTACTGCCCCAAAACCAAGACTAAAGGTTATTTAACACTTCCTTAGGTCTTAGTGCTTAAGCCAAAAGACTTAAAAACTCTACAGAGAAGTTAAATCCTGCTTAAGGACTGTGAATGAGAAATGCAAACTCATTAATAACTGCTTACCTGTAAATATTTTTCACAAAATATTACAGTCTTCACTAATTCTAGCTTGGTACTAAAGATGCAATACAGCAAGGAAAACAAACACTTTTGATGTACTTAATTACAAGTTCTCACGATCTGGTGATTAATCATGACTTATTCCAGCATCAAAGTTTCAGTATTCTGCTGGCAGCTCAGAAAGCGTCAGTCCTTTAAGTACTTAATACATATTCCTGCCTGCCCAGCCATCATCATATTGGAAAGGTGGCAGAGACACTAATAATTATTGCTGATTGGTTATAAACCTGAACCTTCAAGAGAAGGCAGAGTATCTAATGATTATTTTGAATTTGTATCCTAAATCTGGAAAATATAAGGTTTGCACCTTAACACTTGATTACCTTTACCTCGATGCCTACAAAAAAATAGGCTAGAAACAAATAGCTCTTTAATGAACACTCCATCTTATTACAAGATGCTAGTAAAAATGTCCAGCAAGTTCTCAAGTGAATAAACTAGATTAAAAAACACACAAACATGATCTTTCATTTTCTAGATTCAATCCCAACACAATAATAAACAACCAGCATCTATTAGTGCATTATTATTAAACAATCCATTCCTTTGTACAAAATCATTCTGTCCATCTAGCATTTCAGTTGAGCCAGTTGTTCTTTTCTTCATTAAGGCTACAGAATAGCTATCTTCTTTTATTTTGTTTTCTTTTTTTCCTCCCCTTTTCTTCCTTACTGTGCTTTGGATCCAGACCTCAAAATTCTCCAGTTTTCTACCTCTCTCCTGTACTTATTCACATGCATCCGAGGACACGACCTCATCATTCTTCTGTCTGTGATTCCTTCCCAGACAGTTGTGAGGAAACTGTCAGCTCAGGAAACTGTGGGAAGCTGCTGGAAGTCTGTCAACATTGGAGTGATAAAGTTTGCAACATCACCGGGGAGTTAGCATCATTAATTAAACTAACACTGGCATTCCGATCTGTATCTTCATTACTTGAGTTACGACATACACTTAAGAGATCAAACTTCACCACTTTTTTTTTTTTTTTTTTGGGGGGGGAGGTTGTTGATGTTAAGATAGCTTAAATTAAATTTAAGACCAAGTTTTCTCTGCACTGAAAACCAGTAACAGCTACCACACTAACTGCACTTTTACTCCTAAGTTCTTCCAGTTTTATGCCTGGCTATATTTAATGTCTCTAATAAAAGATAAAAACTCATTTGGAACACATCTGAATTGCTACATTTATGATTTTTTTGAGGTGTGTATTGTAGATGTTTTTAAATCTTCTCTTTTTTCCCCCCCACCATGAGCAAACACTGCACTCACTACAATGCAAACAAAGTTTTTGACAACCTTTAAACCTGCAGATCACCCCTCTTAACACACGCCCACAAGTGCAGAGAAGTCCTGCACTCTGCATTGTCAGGTGCTATCTGCTGCTCCAGGAATTCATTGAGCAATCCCCTGACCTGCAAACAGTATTAAAAATATCTCAACAGGACTAAAATCTGCAAACCAAGCACCATCTCTACAAGAGGCCTCAAAATCCTGGTTATTCCTGGATTTAAGCTAAATTTCCAATGCTGTTGTTCAAAATAGTTTTTCCTCAGTGGCAATGCTGACTTTAAAAGCTACTACTCCCCTCCCCCAGAGCGTTATTTTTAACCCAGATGATTTCAGTGATCCCATTTACAGCCCCACAGCTGTAACGGGACCAAGAAACAGCAGCCTGGGTGTGAAGACAGGAATAGGTGGCTAGGATGAATATGGAAGAGACTGGGAATTTCTCAGGCTGGTGTTTTCACCCCGGTGGATACACGGTCCAAGTGTGTGAGACCCCAAAGCCTACAGCAGCCTAAGGGCTTGAGCTAAAACCAAACCAGCATGGGAATTTTACAATTTCAGTATTCCTCCCACATGACACCAACTTACTCATCTGTGGTCATCTTCCTCCAGGTTCTCATAAAAAAAGTCACAAGATCCACTCTCATTCAGAGCCTTTTGCTCTCCCACACTTCCAGAGACGCCCAAAACTTGCAGGGGAAGCACCTGCAACACTACCTGTGCCTCAGCGTTTTTATTCCCCAAGTCCAACCTCAAATTTAAAGCAAGGCTTATGCTACCCTTTTCACAAAGGTTTCAATCTGTACACACTTTAAAGCACTTAGGACCCCCTTCAAACGTTCCGGAGTCCCCCCACTTTTAGGAAGTGCCCAGCAGGCCCTTCTGAACCGATCTCAAGTGGCTGCACAAGGAACGACACGAAAGTCAACGCAGGGACTCTTGGCACAGCCGCGCCAGGATGACTACGAGCTTCAGGGCTCCCACCAAAGCTCCGCGCTCGGCAGCCGGGACACGGGGCGAGCTGCAGGCCCTGGAGAGAAGCAGCGGGGCCAGCCGGGATGTGCCGCCCGCGCCCCCCGATTCAGCCCCCGGGCTCCAGGCCTCCCTGGGCACCGCGGCCTAGCAGCTCGGCCTGCGCTAACGAGGGCAGCTCGCCTTTAATTGCGGAGGGGGCAGCGGCCCCGCGGGGCTTTTCGCTTTTATTTACAAGCGAAATACCAAGCTGGAAGGTGATAAAAAAGGGAGAAAAACGGGATTTTTTAGAGGGGGGGGGGGCGAACGCTGCCCATCACCCTCACCCACTTGTGGGCTCTGGCCTGTGGCAGGGAGGGGAC
>VZSG01001082.1:154599-189841 GCA_013398315.1 Nothoprocta pentlandii | reverse complement strand
CAATGGGACGCGCTTGATCCGCGGTGCCACGGAGCGGGCAGCGCCGCCGGGACGGGCCGCGTCCCGCGCCGGGAAGGGGCGCTAGGCCCGAGCCCCAGGAAGGGGCGGAGGGGGTTGCTCGAGGCTGGGGGATGCGGCCCCGGTCGCAGCCCGGCTTAAGGCCGCGGGTTTTTGCTGCGGAATTGCCTCGTGGCAGCGGAGCAGCCTCCCCGGCTGCCTGCGCGCCAGGGCAAGGCACCGCACGCGTCCAGGCTGCGACAGCAGGGCAGGAGCCTGGCCCAGAAGGAGCAAAAGGGAGGAGGAAAGGAAGGAGAAAAGCCCGTAACTCTAGAAAAGACCAGGAGCAAAATAAATGTGTACAAAGGAGGCTGTTTATCAAACCAGGAGTAAGTGATTGCTGGTTTTAAACATCCCCGGCACAAGAAAGCTGTGCATGAAAACGTGCCCTAGGTAGCTAGGCTGGCCCTTAAAATTCAGGGTCCTCAGAGGCAAAGATCTTAAATGGAGAACTGGTTTGGAGGAAGGACAGGAGCTGTTTTACTGGAATTAGCTCATTTTAGTGGCATGGAGCTGTTATGTAAATACAGCTAGAGACGGGTTTGGGGGTTGTGGCTTTCTTTAATAATTTGTGTTAAGAGTCTAAAGAGATACAAAGGAAAAACAAATTCACAATCAAAAGTACTTGCAAGACTGCCTGCAAGCCAGAAAATAAGGCAGGGAAATTTCGTTTTGAGAAAATAAAATCTCTGCTCGTTATTCTGTATACATGTCAGTATTCCTGCGAGCAAAGGAAACTCTTTTGTGCCACCTAATGTTAAGTGGAGATCACTGTTGCCTCTGCTCTCCTGTCACACATCATGCGGATGCAGGGGCCTGGTTTCCAGGGTGCTGAGCGCTCCCTTCCCATCCCCTTCCATACAGGAATGAGGAGCCCAGCGCTGCGGGCAGCCTCCCCATCAGCTCTCCAGGAGAGTCACCCCAATATCAGACCAGGATGAGAAGCTTTAGATTCGCCCTCATGGGTCCTGGTGCTCTTGAATACCCAAAATTATTTTTTAAGAGAGACATAGAAGGGGTAGAAGGGAGCCCAGAGGCACAACCTTAAGAACGAGGTCTCGGTTTTAACAGTGTAAATCCGCAGTGAGCAGGTCCAGGTGTTTTGCAGCGTGCCCTGCATCACGTGCATGGGGAAACACTGGCTGCAAAACTGCATCTGCAGCAGCTCCTTGCTCTGAGGCCTCCTCCTTGCAGCCTTTCCACAGGCACCGCTCCCAGGGAAGAATTAACATACCAAGAATTTATGGTGTGTACTTAGCAGCCATTAACACTAATGGAAGATACTAATTTGGTACTTAAATATCTAGCACAGTCCTTTAAAGAAGAAAGGGCTGAGAGAAAGAATTTCTCTGATAACAATGAATTACATTGCTTTTGTGATTTTAATGGAGAGTGTTAAACATCTTCAACAATTTTTCAGGCTGAATCTCCTTTGCTTTTTAAGTTATTTGAAAAGAAGAGAACCTGAGACTTCCTTCATATTTAAATTACTCTCAAGCTGTGCTCTCCGCCCCTTTAAAGAAGCCCAGTACCATATGAATCTGTTCACATGAAAGCAGAGATACTGGCCTTCTTCATCGCAGCCCTTAAAGATCATTCGGAATATAGCCCGATAAATCCTTACCTAGATTGCGCTTGACCAAGAGACTTAAGAAATTCTCCAGAATGAAGAGTTTTCCTTTCCTCTTACTTACTTATTTATTAAGTACCTAATCCCCCCGCTGCAGGCAGGGCAGGCTGGAGCATGGGGCGCAGCGGGCTCCACGTTGGCACCACGTCAGCTCTCGGAGCAGATCCCCGTGCAGGCGGAGGTGCTCTGGAGCGGAGGTTGTCCCGTCAGGAGCCGGGATCCGTGCGTGGCCGGGGCTGACGCACATCGCCGCCAATTGGCTAAGGGGCCGATCCCAAAACACAGACATAATTAATCATTTTACTCACGAGAGCAGTTTCCATCTAATTTAGGGAGATCATCCATGCAAATTAAGTTATTCATTTGTATCTTTGCACAATCAGATTTGAATGCTCCATCCTAGAGAACTGTATATGCAATATTTTAGGCAGGTGACCAGTCCCGCTCAACGGCCAATAGCCCTGAAAATACTCAGAGATTTGGGCCTAAATTTGGACTTGCTTTTTCTTTTTCTCTAAACTAGTATCCTGTGACCATTAGACCAGAAAGGCTCCACAGCAATTACATATTTAGGATATGTGATAGCTGTAGTTAAGATCTTTATGACTGATTGCAGGATAAAATTTACTTTAAATGTGCAAGAGCCCATTTCTAAACCGCAGTCTTTCAGCTGGTTTTCATTATATATATTTTTAAGGATCAAAAGCAATTAGAGTGTACGGAGTCTAAATGGTAAATAATTTCCACATCAAAAATCTTACTAAAGCAACAAGCATCTATTTTTGTTAACACTGTAAAATACAGAAAGGGCCAAAACAAATACATCTCTGATTTAACGCACTAAAAAATAGCAAGACTTCTATTTCCACCCTGAGAACCTATACGTCAGATTTCATCCTAGAAAGGTTTTGTTGTTTTTAAGACTTTGGAAAACAGGCTAAACAGGGGGATTAAACTGCCCTATTATGCAGTGGGGCTGTGAACGGTACCATAGTTTAAACACACGGCATTTCCAAGGGGATTTGTGTATGGATAGCTATTTTACATGGAATTTTACATCCGAGGGAGCCTGTGTGGGTAACTTTGCTGATTCACGGTTAGTGCTATAGGCTGCGCCTGGCTCTAAGCATTTGCAGCATCGAGTCCTCAACTAAAATGGCAAAACAGCATTAAATCTTGGGAAAGGCCAGGAAGCAGAGACAGGCAGAGCTGCCATTGTTAAAAGCCTGTCAACAGCAAGTTAAAAAGCTAATGGTAAATATCATTTATTCTGGCCCTCTGCTACAGTGGTATCGATTTCGCGATTCTGGCTTTGCAGCTTTCTGCTATTGCGGGTCAATTTTAATGTTAGAAAGTGATGGTTTAAGGCAGCATTAAAACTGCACTGAGAAACCTGGTCCTGCAAAGGCATTTTAAAAAATACAAACGTTTCTAGCAGGGACTGGCAGCCACAAGGCAGCCGCCTTCCTCACCACTCAGTATCCCTAAAGCACCAAAAAAGCTTCTCCATTATTCTATGGCTCTACTAAAAAAAAAAAAAAAAAAAAAAAAAAAAAAAAAAAAAAAAAAAAAAAAAAAAAAAAAAAAAAAAAAGCCAGTCCTTGACTTCTGTACCTCAAGTACAAATAATATTTACCCAACATAGAAATGCCATTTCTGAGCTGAAGCTGTTTTCTTTTTTTGGCCAAAGCATGAAGTTTTGTTTCTCATATTTATCTTCAGACTTTGGAGAAAAGAAAAGCGACCCACAGTGCTGCTAGCTCCGAAGTGCAGAGGGTGAAGGGCTAAATCTGAGCCGGTCCCTCCCGTGTGGGACTCATGCGAATGGCAGGGAACACGAGCTCTGGGCAAGACCTCCCCGTTCAGGTTCTGTAGTTCTGTCTAGATTATGGGATTAGGCTCCGTTACATATATCTACAGTTGGTTACTTGTGATCTAGTTAAACCAGATTGAAAGCCTCCCAGCAGGTGTTTGGAATCAGACTCCACAACAGAAATTCTCTGCAATTGCTGTGGAGAAACAGTGGCTTTCATTGCAGTGCTCAATACTGGAGCAGGAAAAAAAGTAAAATCAAAATTCTGACATAAAACTCGTGCAGATACAGAAGATTTGCCACTATTTTTTTTTTTTCTATCACAAGAAAAGATGCTGGTGAAACATTATTTTATGTTGTTGCTGCTTGCTTCATTCAAACTGTACGAATGCATTGGATTCCTCAGGCCTAAGAGGTGATAACTCTGCTAGAATTTGACTTCATGCAAACTGTCCTGTGCATTTCCTGGGGCGTTACTAAACCTATAGGAAGATTATAGTTCTGTATGTGCTTAGATTCTAACCGTTTAAAGACACATTGCTTTTAATAGGCTTCTCCATGAAGGAAACTCAGTTGAGTTGGGTCCCAGCAAAGACTTTGTGGGGTTGAATGCTCCGATATCAGGCACCTTTGAAGAGGGCGGAAGATTCTCTTAGTGGATATACTGCACAGAGCAAACACGTGCAGAATGGGATGCAGCCTCCGAAGGACGGGGGCAGCACTTTACCTGCTGCCAAAGCCTGTGCACGTGTCCCAAGGTCTCAGACCCACCAGAGAGACAGAATACAACACACCCAAAACACCCCAAGATAGGCTGTTGGGATGACTCAATGGAAAAAGGAGTACAGTTATAGTAGAGCCTAGGATGATCTGTTTGTCTTGGCGATCTACAGAGGAGTGAATACAAGATTATGTGACTGGAAAGGCTTTATCAGCAAAAAGATACCATTGCGTAACGAGGCGGTTGTATCAGGGTTAGATGTAGAGTGAGAAGCTTCAATTCAAAGATTTTTGAGGACTGACGTGAGAAAATTAGAGCCTGGGATTTCTGAGCTTTCAGGTGAGCCTGGCAGGGAATCCTTCCGAGTCAGCACCAATTTGGGCTGTTTGAGACGAAAAAGGGAAACTGTGGCCCTGTTTTGCCATATATTTAACTCTCACAAAATCTTCTGATGCAGACGAGTTTCTTGCCCAAGCGGCACAAGGCCAAGAGCTCCCTTTCTGCCATCCCTGCTCTCTTGCCCGTGGCTCCCTGCAGTTCCCTCTTTGTTTGGCAGTGAGGGCAGTTAACCCGAGGCTCCCCGGGCGCGCTGCTCCTCACGCCGTCCGCGCTGCCCCTCTGCAGGCATCTTCCCCAATGCACAGGTAGTTCCCTTCCCTAGCGCTGCTGAGTCCCCCCAGACGTCATTCCTGGCACGGAAACGCCGTACGCAGCAATTCCAGGTCAATCCAGCAAAACGCAGCGCCTGTTACGGCACCTTCGTCCCACATCTGGATTACAAACCTCAAGTTTTTACTGCCTGATGTTTCACCCATTTGCTGGGCTGTGCACAAATTTCTGATGATTTCCAAGCGCCGCACGTGTGAGGCTGCAAGTCCACTGTGTACATTCTCACTTGGGAACATCCTTAATCCTCCATTGTAAAATATTTTCAGATGTTTTATAGAAAATAAAGCATGTAGAGTAAAAGAAAACGGAACGGCTATTTCAGTAGGAAAGTCTTGATGGGGTTTTCCTAATCTCCTAAAGAAAGCAAGCACAGAGAATTCCTTCTGGCAAGGCTGCCTTAATTCTTGAGTGCCTTTTTGCACAGGCTAAGCAGTGAAAAGGGGAGAGAAGAGTAGAAACCTGGCGTGGCCATAAGAGAGTTAAAAGTAAACGGGTTAAGTAGGTACTAGTTCCACCCACATTAGAATGATTGTCTTAAAAATAGATTTGTGGCATGCCATTTCTTCTTCTTGCCCCAATCTAAGCTAGAAAAATGTGGCATCGGAGTCGTAATGCCTCATATATTCCAAGGAAGATAATAGTAAACTGCACCACTTTGACCTTTTCGGTGTTTCTGCTGTTGGATTCAGTAGCCATCCCCATCCTTCCTGTTTACAGCCCGGGTAACCTGTAGGGATGCAGTGCAGTGAGTAGCCAATGGAAAGACAGAATATTGAAAAGGTTAAAGTCTATGTTTATGAGTCTATTAAATGTTTATAGCCTTTCACAGGCTATACTGGGCATTAAAATTATGATATCTCATTCTCATAACAAACACTGTAATGAGAACAGAAAATGGCAAAACATGAATCCATTCTGAAGGCAAAATTTGCAATGAGAATACAAAACCAGCACAATATTAATTCCCTCCTTTGACAACAGTTGGAACAGAGCAGATAGTGCCACAAGCCTGGAGCACGTTGTACAACTCGGAGAAACTACCATTGGGGAACCCCCCTGCATCCCATTCCACACAGTGGGACATCTCCAACACCGACCAGCAGCGGATGCTTCCAAGGAAATAATGAAGCTTAAATGGAAGTGGAAATTTCCTACAGTCCTCTGAGTTTTCAAATTGGATGTAAAAAAAATATATATATATAAAACTATTTAAAGACTACTGATACAGAGCAGTGCTGCTGGGGCTACCTCTTTATTCCCACACATTCCTCTGATCCCCTTCAAATCACTGCGAGCTATCCATTTTGCTCTTGCACATAACACTGAGTTTTATAGGCCAATTAAACACTCTGCGTTTCCCCTCCTTTTCTCCATTCTAAATATATTGGATCTTAATTTCTCTGCGTGCTGTAAGCCGGCCACAGTACATTACCGAGTGCCTGCAAACAGAGAAGGAACATTGAGAATTTACACGACTTTTAGCCTGGCTCAAAAACCACCTTCCACCCCTGTCTTAGACTGTGCTATTAGTCTCCTATATTGATGCAATTGTATGAACACATGGCAAGATCCCTCGTGCAATAGAGCTTTGGTAACCCAAAGAGGAGCTGGGGCGCTAGAGACTCCGCTATTCCTAAGCCATTTTATGTGGAAATCAGTCAAATACAATTGTTATTTATCAGCCCTGCAGCTGCACACCTCTGTCTGGCCACAGAGAGGGGTCCCTTTGCCAGAAGGGGCACCAAGATGCCAGAACTTCCCATCACCACGTGCTTGGACACACGGACAGACCGGGGGCCTGGGAACACTGCAAGGCTGCCACGAAAGGCAACAGTCATCATCACATCCCAGCTGTTGAGTCACCAACAATTTTCCTCTAGCACCACAAGGGAGAAATTTAAAGAGAAATTTGAAGTCGAATGCTGCTGCTAATGACCAGGAATTTCTCCCCAGTGCGAAGGGCAACGCAGGAGAGAGCAATGGAGAAAGATGTTTCTTTGAACTACAACGGAGAGCGGTATCAAATCATAAATAGAGAGGCACACATAAACATACGGAGGATCAAAGGAGCCACGGAAGGGCAGGCAGCGAGCGAGCAGCCGGGAAGGAGCTTGGAGGGCGGCCAAGCGGCGCTCGCAGGGTTTGAAAGGTCTCCCGAAAAGTGGGATAGCAGCAGGCATCAGTTCAACGCACCCCACAAATTAACAGGCTTTGATGGCCAGAAGCCTCAACGGAAACAGATCTTTCACTCCTGTTAGCTGGCCCTACGTTTCAAATTCTCTCTCCACAAAAGAGAGGCTGGAAAGCCTACTTAAAAAGAGAAATGAATGTTACTGCAGAATCCCCAAATCAGCGAAAGCTGCAAAGTTTATGGGCCCATAGCTGTTCTGCACAAGAGTTTGTTCCCCAGAAGCCTATACTATGTTCTGAGCAGCTATGAACACAAAAGACCAACTTCTCTGATACCTATATAATCTGTTTACATATATCACATTTCCTCTTATGACATTAAACAACTTGCATTTGGGCAACTACCCTCACTTTGCATATAAAGCTTCCTACAAAATGACTTGGCTCTGATGATTCAGGGCTCCCCAGCACCACGTACCCGCATTTCAAAACAAACGTGAGGGTTGAAACATGGAGAAGAAGCATCAGCTTCACCTAGGTGATGCTGGCGTTTCACACCAAGAAGCACAGAGCTGCCTCTGCACAGGAGGCCACTGGGCAGCTGGAGACCTCCCAATACTCTCCGGTGCCTGCAAAGGTAATGGACATTTGACAAACGTGTCACCAAATATGAGCTATTTAACATTAAACAAAGCACTATGCAAGAGATGAGGAGTGAATAAAATGAGCAGCACTTAAGCAGGGTGACTGCTGAGAGAGAAGCTGGAGGAATACTGAAGCTTGGGGGAAGAGCGGCAGACTAAAGAGCAAGGATGGGTTTTCTTTTTATTTTTTTAAAGAACAAATGAAAATAAATTTATCAATCAGGATATAAAAAGATGCCTTTAAGACAGGCTCAAAATGGGACATTTGCTACGAGGAAGCAGTATTCTGCTACCATATCTCTTGAGCAGCAGCAAGGTACAACCCTACTCCCTGCCACTCTCCATGCCGATAAATTCACATTTGGGACTGACCAAACAATGTTAACTCTAAAGGAACATTCATGGGCCATGCAAAAAACTCAGAGTAGCATTTTTATTTGGAGAGCTGTCACCATGAACCAAATCACAACAGAGTTCCATTAATTCTAGTCCTCAAGAGTTATCAGCATCGTAATTTTTGAAAGATTCAAGAAAATCCTAATAAATAGTTGCAGAGTAACTTCTCTACACTTCAACACTCTTCCCTTCCTATGCAGGATGGCTTCTTTCCTAGTTTTCCCCCAATACAACACTCCCAAAACACTAACCCACCACTGTTTTACTGCGTTTATCTTGCTGCAGTACCAGGACATCCAGAATTGGTCTTAGACTCTGCTTCAGGCTCTAGCTTTTCCATGCTCAGCAGTAGGGCACACGCTATGAAAGATGTGGGTTTTTTCCCCAGCAATAAGTCAGTGTGTTCTGCTAAGCATGTCCTCAGCTGGGATGAAGAAAAAGCACAAGTTTTACAATTACAAACACTGCTTCCAGAACAGCAAAACAAGCCAAATATCCCTGACTGAATTTGAATGGTCACAACTATTGTATTCAGTTTTAAAACACAGAGCCATCTTCTCTCTGAATTTTACCTTTGGATTAGTTGGACCCGGTGCCGAGCAGATTTCTTGCTCACAGTGCCCTTCGTGATGATGCTGGATGGATGCTGGTGATGCTGGTGGATGCTTGGAGCAGCAGTGCATCATTATCAATGAACTTGCCAGGAAAGTTGAGTGCATTGAGAAATCAAAAACCTAGAAAAACAATCAGTTACAGGACTGAATCCCCTCAGCTTTTCACGGGCGATCACAACACCTTTCACTGCAGCCCAGCAGGGTCCTGCTCCTCCCAAGGGGTCAGGCTCCCAGGGACCGTGAATCCAAACAGCCTGAAAGGGCTCGTCCTACCGCCTATAAAACTTTTAATTGTCACGGTGAATCAATGTATTTACACACAAATTCTGCTGGCAAGAGAATTAATGTGATGCTCCTTTCTCTTACTTGTAAATGTTGAAGATATCCATTCGGGAAGCCAAAAAAAGACCAAACAAAAAACTTTGGTCTCATAGACAGCTTAAGGAAGAGACTTCCTTGAAATAAAGCTTGTTTTAAAATGGCTGTGGGAATAAAATATGTAAAATCAGTAAAGGTATTATTTGCTCCTATTATCTCCAACAAATTACTCAAGGAAATGACTCTGTATTTCATTTTTAAAACATTTTGGATCTGATAATTGGAAATGAAAATAACAGGTCACTTAATGGCAGTTATTACAAGTATATGAAAGAAGTAAAAACAAGATATCAAGTATAATGATGCCTGATATTTATTTTATTATCTGTTATAGCACTAACATGCCTCTGTTCTATAACAGTATTAAAAAAATATACACATAAAATAATGGATGTTGCAAAGGATTAAAAATTACTATAAGCACAAAAGCAGGATTAAAGTAGCATTTAACTTTACATCGTGTATTTATATTTAACTAATAGGCTGCAGCCAGGAGGGACTGAGACATGTCAATATAGAAAAAACATAACAGAATTACAGAGTTATATTAAAGGCAGCCCATGGTTCAGATTTGCAGTTGCAAATTCTATGTGCTTTATTTTACCAAGACTTTATACAAACAAGACATTTTATAGAGAAAGTCCCTCAGATTTCACAGCCATTTGGACCCAGTCTCTAGAATTCCACGTTATTCCTGTGACTGCTTTTGCCACTTACCCTTCGTGCTGGAATGCTGGGACATTCCCAGTGGAGAGGAGGCCCCGCTCCCGGTGACACTGTTCCATGTGGCTGTCACCTCAGGTGTCCCGCAAGGGCAGTAGGAGGTCGCGCTGAGACAGCGCTGCTTTTTGTGACACTTAGGATTTTTTGTGGGTTTAATGCAGGTTCTTGTGTCCCGGCACAATCAGAGTAGGAAATTCATCATCATTAAATGGGCTTTAAGAAGCAATTATGCTCATATTCGAGCAAAACAGCCTTTGTGAATTTAATTAATAAAATAGAATAAAATCCCAAAGGAGGAATTTTCTTCCAAATGGCTTGTATAAAACAGGTAAAACTTTTACTTCCCTCCACTCGCATGAGAAAATATTTGATCTCCGTCCTAGCGCACAAATACTTTCGCTGCATTTTTTTCCCCCTCAGCCTCTCCCAGCTCCTCACCAAGGTGTGAGGAAGTGCAGAGTGTCCATTAATTTTGCCATCCTGCTTGAGCATGAAAATATTAATGCAATAATATTGCATCCCCACAGAAAATCAGCGTGCTGGTATGAACCAAGGCAACATGGGGAATGCAGCACAGGACTGAAAATGAAGAACTGTTGAGTGGAGTAGACAAGAATTGTGCTTTCCAAATGGTGTTTAGTACCTCCACAACGTCTCCGAGCGATGCATCCGTGCAAACAGCCTGTGTTCCAGCGGTGAAACACGTCGTGGGGAAGTGTGATCAGGTAGATGCAGCCTCCCAGCTCTCCCTTTGGTGCCGCGGGGCCAGGCGGGTGCCCTGTGCATTCCTGCTGGGCTCTCGACTCCGGAGCGCTCTCATTCCCGCCGTGTCTCCCTGCACATGCACGAGAGATGGGAAATCAGCAAAACAGCAACTGGGAAATCAGCAAAGCAGCAAGCTGAGCAGTACAGATTGCTAAAAATTATTTAATACTGGCAAGCCGATCTAGCCTCCCCCTGGTAATACTGTCAATTAAGTGTATGAAATTAATATTAATTATCAATAATGAATTGATGGCAAACGTAATAATGAATAGAGAAAATAAGAAAGAGCACGTTTACGACGCAAAACATGTTGGCCGTGATTGAATGTTTCCTCTCCGAAATCTGTTTTGGTTCCATTAGGAAGTGCATTCATAACTATATTTTCTTAATATTTTAGTTGCAAATCATCCTAAATAGGCTAGGAAAGGCCAGGGAGCAAATGTGTACACTGAGATCTGCCGGATCCAAGAAGTTGCACTCATTTCAAAAAAGCAAATCAGAAAGAGACCTTGCAGAAAGAGTCAGCAAAAGCCTTCATCTCACAAGCAGAGGAAACTGGCAGCACTTGGAGAACATTTTAACAAGAGATATTTTAACAGTGAAATATCACTCCTGGCCCATGCTAATATGTTTATACCTACTGACAGATTTTTGTTCTCATGTTGGGGAAAAAAAAGCCCAAAGGAAGAGGCAACTGCGCTCTATAAACAAACAAGTATTACCCTCTAATAGGGGATTTATGATTAATAAACTACAACTCATGTTTTTAATCATTTTTTGAGTTCATTTCTGCACGCAAATTGGAATAGTTGATGGTTGCTAATGTATGAGTAGCCCTGATTTTTGGAACATGGGAAATGGAGTGAAGTTTTGGGGAATTTGGCTTTAAAAGCCTGGACAAAACACTATTGGGGTCTTGTTAGTGTCACACTGCAAAGAGCAGACAAAGACACAGAGTCAAAGCAAGTTCCTGCAGGAAGCCCAGTCACCAAACATGGGCTGAACACCACACACCAACACAAGCAGAAGAAATGAGGCAAAAAGCTCAAAAGTGAAGCAAGAGAATGGCAAAGATCTCTTTGAAAGGTGGAAAACAACTGCAGAAGCTTTAGAAGGTGCTTTGGTTCAAGAAATGGATGTCAGGGAAGAAAGAGAGAACTCTCTTGAAAATATAAGATACAGCTGGGGTCTGGGATATGAGGGCCTGGAGCCCCCAGACTAAGGAATCAGGGAAGGAATATGGATGGGAGATGGGAATAGGAGAGTGTGGTGTTAGGGACAACAGTCAAAAAAGGGATACAAGCAGCTGCTCTTTTCATTTGGCTGGGGTTTTAATCTGTGTGCAGTGAGTAAAGAATGAATATTAAACACTATTTGTTTTTCCAAAGGAAAGGGAAGATTTCAGGGAGCTGGAAGGACCTGCGTGTACCAGAAAAATTTCTATTTGTCAACATTTACCAAGAGTAACATGACTAAACGTACAGCTGGTAAAACAGAGCAGAGACCCATTCTCACACAATTGCATGGTCTTTGCCAAATAACACCAGCTGGTGGTAACTGAAGATTTTACTTTCTTCTGGAAAAAAATAAGAGTAAGATTGAAAATAAGGGTGATCTGACACTACGGACATCTGATTTTACTGTAAATCAGAGCTCTGACTTCCTAGGGAGCTTCTTTTCAAAGCACATATCCTACTGTCACTCCAGCACATTCTCCCCTGGGAAAACTGGGTCCTCAGAGCACAGCCAGCCACTTGAAAGTAAGAGAATAAAATAGCTTTTTTAATTATTTTTATTTTTTAAACCTAACCCATTTCAGGTTCAAAGAAGTTGCTTTGAATTGTCAGAAATTAACACTCAATCGTAGATTCCAAAATCTACAATTACAGGACAAATTTAAATGAGAAACATTAGGCTAAACATTTATTTAACTAATTCCCTACCAAATGTTTAGGCTTGCTCTCTGCAAAGGGTTCTTCTGCATGAGCTCTCTGGGTCTTACCAGCAGGTTGGGGAGCCTGGTGCCTCTAGAGGAAGCTGTGACCTAACTTGGGCTTTTTTTTTTTAAGTGACATAGAAGGCATTTTGGCATTAAGACTGATGTGGAGCTTAGGAAACAGCTGAATGAGGTTAGCTCAAAGCCATTCCACATCATGAAAATCTGTTTCCTAATAGAAGTCCTTGTACAAAAATACCGTTCCTTTCTTGAAGGACATCGGCTCTTCAATTTGCATGCAGGAATTTCCAAAACCTGCAATTTCATAATCAGCATTATTACTTTTAAAGGCCTGTTGCATATGTTGCCTTCCACGTAACTGCCAAAGAGAGACGTCCGAAGGTGCTGAACATAAACTCCTGAGCAGTTCTGGAGGCTGGGATGCTATCGTGTAACTTGGGATCCAATCCTGGCTAATGCAAAAAGTTTTTCAGTTTAAAAATTAGATAATATTCATGGAGCTTATAATAAAAAATACAGTTAGTCCATACAATTTCAGGATTGTCATTTCACTATGATGCTATTTAGAGACATTGTTAGACTGTACTATGCTGGACAACTCAAGGGCTTGGCCAGTAGTGATACCAAAGGCCTGGTGTCTGCAGCACTCTTGAAGGACACTCAGCAGCTGCATGCTCCAGTGATGCAACACAACCTGCACCCTTTGGGTTTTACAGTTTTTAGAGCAATGTATTAAATGATGAACCAATTATGTTAGTTTAGGTGCATAAATATCATTAATGAGACAATCATGGTTAGTCTTCACAGTATTTATAGAAAGAATGAATGCCAACAGAAGCCCAGACTTGCACTTACCTTCACCCAGCACCGAGCCAGACTCTTCATTCAAGTTGTAGATGAAATGGAGAACCCTCTTGCACAGGGCATTTCTGCTTGAAATGCATAAAAGAAGAAAGAGTAAGTTCTCTGGAGAGCTTAAGCTTTTCAGCACCCTCAGTGTGAATCATGGATTTACATTGCCACAAAGTTGGACTTTGTGCTTGGCTCAACTCTGGGGGAAGCTGCTGCACCAAAACCAGCTTTCAGGAAGGGAAATAATTCTCCCAAGTGATGGGAATGAAGATGGTTTAAAAAGAGGAGCCCTCCTGCAGCTCTGCAGTGTGGATTTAGATGAAGCCCTGGCTCTCAGGAGCTGATCTGTGGCGCTCTGCCCATCCTCCCACCTGCCCCCCAAGCAAGGTGTTTAAGGTCACTTAGTCGGACAAAGATAGATCCTTACAAATGCAGAGCCCACCAAGGTGCCCATTCCTGCAAACTGCTCCGCCTTGGTTAGGATAAACGGGAATGCAAACTGAAGTGTATCAAACTCGCATGAATCACACAGTAGAGAAACTCAGGTAAATTATGTGTACTGTTTTCATTTTGTTATTAGGGCGTTTTACAGGGAGAACCAAGTAAAACACATTTTAAATTTAGGCATGAAGTTACTTTAAAAATAGACACCAAAATGACTTAAAAATTTAGGCCAGAAATTGAGTAGGAATGATTAAGCAGTGCAGGAAACTGAGATAGTAATATATATATATATTTCACTAATTAATAACTAACTCCTTATTTTTCGACTCCTTCACAAAACATGGTCTACCTGGCCAAGACTGGCTCTCTGTGCTGATACACCTCTGTGCTTTGCAAACACCACAGGTTTTGCAGGTTCCTGTCAGAATTATTGGGTGGAAAGGTTTTGTTTCAGTAATTTCCCTTCCTCTCCCCACCATACATACACAGGAGCATTGCAACAGCTCACACTTAGGCTCAGCTCTGTACGGAAACTATTTCTCCATTAGGTTTGTCAAAAACGCAAGTGTTTCAGTAACCACATTTATACAGTGTGAAAGAGAACAGCCATAAACACCTCTACGGAATTCAGCTTTTATTACCCAGATCGCAAAGCAAGAAATTCTAGGCGTTAATGACAAAAATGTGAGCGCTGGGCTCCCTTTGCAGAGCAAGGGCTCAGCGCTCTCTGTGCCATGGGCTCCCTCTGTTGTTCACTCAGAGCCAGGCTGCACTGAGCACTGCAGAAAGCAGCAAAGGTCATTGCTCCCTCTCTTTTGCTTTCAAAATGCATATGTTTTTCAAGAAAATCTGATTCAACCTTTAAAAAATATATATTTCTGAGCATCAAAATGAAGCGAGCATTAAAGCCAAAGGAAAAAAAAGTAACGCTTTACCAGATACATGGACCAGTTTTACTGAATCTGTTTCAAGAATCAGAAGCTTCCAACAGAAATTAGTTTGCACGTTAAAAGTGACCAAGATACTTCAGCATTTACGTGGGATTAAGGGAAAATGATTCCAAATAATATGGGTGCTTTGAGATTAAATTATTTTTAAAGTAGATTGATTGTAGTTTTTTTAATAGCCTGAAGCCATTAGTAGCTCACACTACGTGGAACAAAAGGGGGAGAAAAAAACAGGCCTTCAACTGGTGCAAACTGTCAAGGTTTGAATGTAAAGGAATTGGGACCATTTATACTTAATAAAGGTCTGCTCTGGAGTCCTGTTCAAAAGTAACCTGAATCCCTTCTCTTTAAGGAGCAGAACTGTCTGAATGTCATTCACGTTGCCCTTTATTTTTATCCGCTAGACAAACAGAATGAATGATCACATTTATGCTGGGGATGGAAAGCAGAACCCACAGGCTATATGCAGGGAAAAGGACTCTGTCTACGCAGCAAGTTAATACTTGAAAAGGTGAATGAAAGACTTTTGCAAAGAGGAAAAGGTCCCCGCAGGACCCTTCCTAATTCTGAGCTCTTCAGTTAAATTAGCCTCGCTGATCCATGGACAGGTGCGAGTTCAAATGAAAAAAAAAAATCATCAGTTTTGTGTCACTTAATCCATAAGGTATAGCAATACCCCTCGTTAGTGAAGAGCTGGAAGGAGGGAGCAAACACCGATCCCTTATTCTCTTGGCAAATGGATGGGTTTGCAGAGGAAGAGCACCCGTTGGTGAGAAATCGCTCTTGCCTGATGGAAAAAGCCCTTATTGCTCTCATGGAGCACCCTGAAATGTCCAGAGGATAAAGCAAAACCTGCAGCCAAAGACCAGCAACAGCCACAGCTGTAACCTGGCCTAGACCAGACAACAGCCAAGATGTCACGGTGACTATTTCACTCGGAAATAGGACATAAAAAGAGGCTACACTAGAAATAAGGACAACAAAATCTTTTATATAGCGAGTTAAAACACCACGGGACCTAGGCACTGATTTATACCCAGTGTGCCCAAACTGCTAGATAGCTTTTATGCCAATGTTGTGGCATGCTATAGATTTTTTCCACAATAAACTGCATGAGAAAGACGGGTTTGGTTGCAGGAAGTGATGAGGGGCAGTGTAAACGATTCTTTTCCTTTTCAGGAAAAAAAAAACGAAGCACTCCCATCATTTCACACGGCTGATATAAGGCTTCAGTTTTATTCCCAGTAATATAATATTTCGTCCTTACGTGACCCTTCCCTTCCTGTTTGGAAAGGAATAAATAATTTTCCTTACTTTCTGCCAGGAAATGCAGCTCCTGAGTGAGGTGAGATGGACTGTGGCCAGGCTGCACCCCAGGCCAGCTGTGGAGCCAGAAGCAGAACTGGATCTCCGGACTGCCAGGACCTGGACCCTATTAAACATTACTGACTAATTAGCATTTACATGCTCAAAGAAAAGTATAAACATATATCTGCATCAGCCCATTGCAGTTGTAATGGTGAGGCCCTTCAAAAGCCATTTCCTTTCCTTTCAGAGGGGCATCTCCAGTAGGAAGCACCAAGAAGCACAGTCTGAACTGCCACCTCTCACGCTGTAAAGCACAAAGCACAGTAGCTCGTGTCACCAGTAGCACCAGTGACTGACAAGGAAGGCTAAATAATGGGAATTAAAAACAAAACAAACCCCCAAGCCTCAACCCTTCTAGGATTCTGCAGCAGTCGTATATGATTTCAATTATGGAAATATAAACTGCCTTGATAGCCACATGGATAAACTGTTTGAAAAAGCAAATCATTCATACCAGAATTAATTGTTCTTTGGAACACCAGAAAACTCTGAACAGCTGTGAAAAATGTTCACAGTGAAATGTGAGTCTCGTTGAGGTTAATCTGGGTTTAAGTTTCTTTACAGAAATTAAAATGGAGTTCAGATGAGACACAAGCCCATGAAATCCACTTGTTTCTCATGCCTGCAGTTGCTTGCAAAAGAACAGCAGATGCTCTGGCTGTCAGGGCCCTCTTTCCTTCCCCATTCCCCTCTTTTCCCTCCACACTCCCCACCCCAATAAAAAAAATTAATAATAATAAAAAAATCTAAAATAACCCCAAAACCTCCTGGCCTATTCACCCAAAGCCCTAGGATTTCCCTCCTTTTACCAGTGGTGTCTTCTGGACACTGGCTAGCAGAACATCTCATTCATGCTGGGCCAAGTTCTTGCACAGCACAAATCACGTAGACAAACAATTGGAGGAATAGATGCATATCTGGGGATAAAAAAAAAAATGGGAAAAAAATCTACATTCTTCTACCATGGATATTTCCAAAGCTGAAATAGCGTAGCAAATTGTGTTCAAGGTTGTTTGTGGGATGGCTATGAGAGGGAAAGAAGAGCTTACCCCTGTTTTCAAGGGCTTCTTTCCGAAGCTGGGAGCTCGAGAAGCGCTGTGCAATCTGCTAGCCCAGAGTGCACAACCCAAGCCCTGCAGAAGCCAAACCTGTACGTACCAGTCTCAGTACTTGACAAGAACAGGAGATCACTCAGGCTCAGACGAGCATCACGGGGAAAAAGCTGGCAAGATAACGTAAGCTGTATTGATTAAGCACAGAAAATACCACAGTAATATCTTTATTCCTTCTTCTCTTAAGGTGAAGGTTTTGAGTAAGGTTAGGTTTTGAGACTGTGACAAGGAAACGTGAGTGTAAAAGGCACTGGGAATATAAAGTTGTCACTGTGGCTTAGATAATCAATCATAGCAACTTTTCATCACGTTTTTGCCACATCCCAGCACAGGCTGGGGCCACAGTGGCTGCTGCAGGAGGTCCCAGAAGGTTCTCTTGCCTGTGGCTTTTGCACATGCATGTGGCCTGGACAAGACCAAACCCCCTCCAAAGAGGAAAACCTGGAGATCGTGTCCCCAAACAGGTTTGCAGTCCCTCTAGGCAGGACACATAATGAGTGACGTATTAGGAGTGTCCACGTAGCAGGCAAGGTCAGCATTATCATGGAATCATATGGGGGTACATGCTAAGATTTTTGGTAAAGCTTAAATCACAGGAATTACTCCGCAAATAGACTATGTATGATTTTAAGCTGCAGTTGAAAGCTGTTTTCTTTCTCGAAAGCTGAAATTGGAATTAAGTTTTGTGTCTGATCTCTGTGCAAGGGCAGCTTTTAAACATAAAACATGAGTGTTTTGACATCAAAAAGATAAAATATTCACACTAGCTAAAATCACAAATAGAAAATTCACCAAGATTGTCTTAGTGAAGCACAAAGAAAGCAAATTTAGCTGAGGAGAACAAAACAACCCATAAATGTAGTTACCTTACATCCGCGAGGAAAGCTGAAAACATACCCAGCAGTGGCAATGTCCTTAGGAGATTTATTGCTGTCTGCAGATCGCATTAGAGTATCGCAGGTGCTACGCCTGTATCACCTGCCTATGGAGTTTTAATCTCCGGGATGACTTTCTGCAATGTAATTTATTTTGCAGTGTCCCACAGCCCTGAAGGTAGGGGATAAGTGCTCTTCCCCAAAGTAGGGCTCACCTACAGAAGGTCTACACAACACTGTTGGGAAACGACATCCACACAGCAGCTCAGCAACTTGGATATCGTCACTCCCCTTAACTCTTAATCCTTTGCAAGCAACAGTGCCAATTTATAGCAGTCTCCTACAGTGTGAAGCATTTATTTGCATGCCACATCAAGCTAGAAAGGTAGATTGTGCACATGTGAGGGCACAAAAGTTGCAAATTATTTATTATGAAACATAACTTTGCAAAGGCTTAGCCAGACGCCTTTGATGTTTTTGAAGAGCCCAGTCTAAGCTCATTTTTGGAATAAAGCAGCCAGCTCAATGATATCTTCATTTCTTGAAGACAGTTGTTCAGTCGCTTTTCTATACTGTATGTTCCGCATTAAGTCATTATCTATGCTGTTCACTCCATTAATTCTGCTAGTTTTATTAGCAAAGTTCTGCTGCCTGGTCCTGTAGCAATGACAAGCATTTCTAAAAGCTAATCTGACAGATAATGACTCCATTAAGTGTTGAATACTAATTGGTTTACATCAGGGGCCTGAAATTAATTGATGTAAATAAATTAGCACCTGAGCATGCATCACCCCAGCTTTGGATTTTCCTAAATACCAATGATTTTTAAAGCTTGTATCTTCAGCAAAATGCAATGGCATATAAACAGACAGGATGAGTAATTAAAATGTGGCAACAAAATAAGACTATCAAGATGAGCTTAACAAAGATTGTTTACCAATTGATGGAAAGGGTAGTGTCTGCCTGTATAGTCTGTTTACACTGTTATGACTTGTACAAAAGCTACTTTTTGACAGTTTCCAAAAGATATAATTATCATTAGCATTAATAATAGCGAAGCTGACCCACACACCATTACTAAGATGTAGTAAAGATATAGGATATACAGTGAATATGTGCTATTAACTGCAACAAACACTTCTCCTCGCCCCTTAAAAGTCAAGGCTGTAAGTCATCAAATCTTCAAGGAATTAATAAAAGTTACTGTGTTTTAGAAGGAGCAAATCCCATTACAGAGGGGATTTGTCATTAGAATGACACAAATAATGACTTGTTTCTAAAGCTTAGCTGTCCTGAGGCATCCGAGAGCATATGCATGTGTATTTTAACTATTTCCAAAGCAGCCCATAGGTTGAAAGACACCAGCAAACAGGGCCAACTTCCAGCTGCTGAAACGCTACATGCACTTTCACTCTTATAAAGAAAATAAAATCCACTATAAAGCAATAAAACCCTGTGGAGAAGCCGTGTGTCTTGGGAAAGCAGATTTTGCTCAGAGCAGTAAAGCAAATTTAGCATAAAGCAATATTTAGATGGCACGAGATGAGGCTGGGATATGCTGCAGTGGCCGTGCATGGCTCGCACTGAAGCCACTGGAGCCCTTCGAACGGTACCTGTTAACTTCAGTAAGGTCTGGATCAGATTTCTAATTACTCACATAAATCACAGATCAGCTCCTCAGATTATTTTTCCATGCTCCGAAGAACATGACAGGGTTACCACCCCTATGGAAGCCTTAAATGACTTAAAGCTGCCCTGCAAAGGATACCATCTAGATTTCCAGAGCCAAGCATCTTCTTCCTGGAAGACTGGAAAAAATGTGGCTCCCTGAAAAATAGCTGTCATAAAATCAGCCGTTTCTTGAGGGTAATACCCCAAACGATTCTGTTTCAGAGCTATCAATGAATTTTTAAAACAGGTAAAAAAAGACCAAGTGACATGAATGACATCTAAGCATAATGGAAATGGAGCTATAAGTCACTTAAAGCATGTAGTTTTGTAGTAGTTACTGTACATATGCTTAATGGGAACTCCAAAGAGGCAATGAATTAAGATTACCCTGCTGGGTGTTAAGTATTTCTTCATTAAATACTGATGAACAGGCAAAGAGCATCAGATTTGTTGATGTGGCTGATTTTCCCCCTCTTTTAATGGTCTCGTTTGGACAAATTGAGTTGATCATCGTTATGCTCATGAAGGAGGGGTACCAAAAGAGTGTGTTTGTTTTCAATGGAAGAAACACAAATATGTAACGACAGGAAAGTCAACAGCACAAACTATGTGTAATCACAGCAGAAGTGTTTTTGCCACACCATGCTGCCAGAAACAGCAGTTTCAAGCATGACCACCACGGCAAAGCACCTCCACGCGATGATACAAGACACCATAGTTGATGGGCCTGGGCATGTCCTACACTGGGCAATTCCTCTTGGGAAGATATGAGGAGTCATCCCATGTGTCTGTAGAAGCCCTGCTAAATGACACCGAGCAGGAGAGAGGAAGAAGGGTCATTTCTTTCAAAGTCCCCAATGGAGAGCACAGATGACATCATGCCATCTTTCAGCAGGCAAGTCAGCAAAACTCCATCATTACAAACAACATTGGATATTTCAGCTGGCCCTGATGGCTTGAAAGCCAGGTGTCTGGGGGACAGAAAAGAGAGGAATGACACCAAAGACTTCTTTTCCCAAAACCCTTTGACAAAGGCACTGAATGTCTTCACTCTTCTCTGTGTCCTTAATGGAAACACAGTCTGTGATGTCTACCCTCCAACAGCCTCCCAGCTGGAGCTCTCAGTCTGCTTAAAGTATGAGTAAATTAAGCAAAGAGAGAGAGTTGAAGCCCTATCCTGCAGGATCACAGTGAAATCATCCTGGCTCGTACATTTGGTGACTCTGATTCTTACTGAAAAAACAAACAAACAAAAAAAAATCTTCATTTTCTCCAGAATGGCTTCTCCCCACAGAAAAGCAGCTTTGGTTGCCCACACTTTCTAGTACCTGGACGCGGAATTTCACTTGCAGCCACCATGAAGCTGCTCCTAGAGTTTGGTGGACGTCCAGGTGGCAGCAGATCCCCGGAATACACGGAGCACCCGCTGAGGAAGAGACCCATTAGCTGGGCTGTGTCACCCGCAGCCTGGGCACAGACCAGCTCGGTGGCAGCTCTCTGCTCCTTATGGCCTCCCACATAGAAATGAAGGGGATTATTACACTACACGTTCTCACTGGCTGTTGGCAAGACGAGCAAAGCAATTAGGCTGCTATGGCAATTTTATGGTGCTTATAAAATTCATTAGCAGTCTATTAATTAATTTTTTGTCATTAACATCATTATTATCTTCTATTTCTTTCTGTGCTCAGGTTTTATTCACTTGGTTCTTTCCTTCTTGCTTCTCAACACAGATGGGCCAGCACACACCAGGCTTCTTCCAGAAGCATCTTCCCCAGAAGGGATTTGAGCACAAAAGACCTTAAAAAGGGGTTTCTGAACAATTCTGGCATGTGGTTTATCAGCAACTATTCTCTCTGTACAACGCATGTTTGTCCAGTTGCAGGTTGAAAAACATCCCTTTTAGACAAAATATCTTTTGTACATATTTATGTTTTCAATCATTGGATGAGTTCTGCTCTTTTCTCTCAGAAACTTGCCATGCTTCAAAATGCTGCTTTATTTATTTACTTTTTTTTTTTCCCCTCTCTTAAGCGCACATACTGCAGATTCAAAACTATCTTGTGAACTGGAAACCTCCTGCCCAGGTGATTTTGGGAGAATTAGTATTATTCTGAGATCAGGAGCTAGAGTACTTTTTCTTTGTGAACATTAGCCAGGGCTCTTTTCCTTGTTTGCCTGTTTGTTTTTTAATTTCACATTGGGAATAATCTGAGACACAGTTTCATAATATTTTACACTAATTTAAGACTGAAGTGTATTTTATTTGTCTATTTGCCAGTATTTTGAAGTCTCCCTCCCAGGCTCCTGTCCTCTTTTGAAAGTCTCCCGAGACCCCTTTGATGCTCCTAGCATGAACGATCCCACACACCAGAACGCAAGAGATTGTCTGAATTGGACACTTTCCCAGAACAAGTTTGCTGGTTAAAGGGCTCTGTTTATGATGAAATATAGCTTAGTCCGCAGGGTCTTACCTTCAGTATCTTGAAACTGTTGACTTAGACAATATTAGACAGTATTGTGCGTGAATTGTCCCTCTTTCTCCTGTAAAAGAGACCAAAAGGCTTTGTTATTTTCAATAAAATCCCTCCTGGGGCCTGCTGTAGCTTTGCTTATTTTGTCCTAGGTTTTAACTGAGTTTTCAAACCTAGAGTTTACCACCTGATGGTACCATAAATGGGGCTGTCTTGGCTAAAGGGTTCATGCTGTTGGATCCTGCCCCGCACCGGATGGGAGAAAACACCAACAGGGAGGTCCTGGGTCCCTGTACATGTGCTTTTAGCCAGGAGCTGTTTACGAGGGCACCCCAGGGATGCTCCGCTGGATGATTCCAGGTCCAGGAGCAGCTGTGGTGCCCATGGACTCTCCATGCCCAGTGCAGAAAGGACCTGGTGCAGACACGGGGACCTTGCACACAAGTGCCAGGTCACATCCTCAGCTTTAGATAAAGAGGAAGAAGGTTACTTTGGGCAAATTTGGAGCTTTTCATTCATTTGCTCCTTGCTCAGCTAGAAGAATCCATTAACCTTGCAAGTTTGAGTTAGTTTTTATTTATGTGAAGCTAGATAACTAGATCCATTTGAATGCCCAGGGAGTCCTGAGCCCAGTGTGCAGTGTCACTGGCTGTAATTCCTCACCATGTCCCTTGGCAGTGGTTTCTACTGAGTTATAATCCATTTTCTTTGCTGCTTGTGAAGCGCCAGGCCCCAGAGCTCTGCAGAGGACTGGGGAAATCAGCTGGGATTTTCCCCGGGCTGTAGAAAACTCCAGAAAAAAACACTTCCTGCAAGCACTTACTAGCAAGAGAGCCAGTTATAAATTTGTTTTGGAAGCGTATTCCTGGAGTCTGAGGTGCTGCGTTTGATCTGCATTGCAGGCGGTGCATTACTGCAACCAATTAATTCCAAGTGGCCTCGCATTGTGGCAGGGAAAAAGCCTAAAATCAAATATTAAAGCACCCTAGCTGACAAAATCGTATCGGAAAACAACATTTGGGCTCCATAAGCCTGACTCCATTCTTACCCGCATCAAAGGATTTAATCATAATACGTAAAACTTGCTAGTGCCCTGGCTCCAACACGTGCCAGCAGTATGGGCTTCAGAAGAGAATGCTCCGACAGGAAGCGTAAGCTGAACAAAAACCTGCTCTTGTAGCTGCTCGGCTTTTATAGTTGTCCTAACTCCTACAAACTCACATCGTGCACTCGAGCAGAGAGGGATCTGCTCCGTTCCCAGTCCCAGCGAGGAGGAGATGCAGCCTCTGCAGCTCCACGCTGCGGCTTTGCTGGCTCATGGACCTACCTGTGGCTCACGGAGCCTTCCAGGGCTGCTCGCTGGCATAAAAGTAAAACCAGTTCTTCTTCATTTAGCCACTTCTAATCTCATTGGTACCATACAGCATGTCTTAGGTAGTAAGGAGACATTTAGCATAACTTCCTTTGGCTTTGGCAAATGTCATTATTAACTTTTTAAAGATAAAATACTTCTCTATAAGGGCATTTGAGAAGGGGAAAGTGTGTATGTAGGAGGGGGAGTGCTACCTTTAATTCAACATTGTTGTTGGTAACATCTGATAAATCGGTCACATGTCATTCTAAGGGCAAGTTAAGGAGCCACGAGGCTATTAAAGCATAAAGTGCATAAGTGTTGATGGTAATAACAGTGTCATCTTTCCGACCAAAGTCATTTTAATATAATGCGTTGTTAACTCATAAAATAATTTGTCTTTGAAAGCGGTGACCTTTCTTTTCTATCAAGTCTTCATTGTTTTAACTTTCTTCAAGATTAGGGCTTCTTTGTATTTAACTAACAGACAAAAAGCGTGTAAAGGTTATTGCTTTCAAATGCATTTGTTAGGTGACCGATAGCATTTTTACCTATCACCTCATGTAAATTGTGAACTTACTGAATTATATTACTCGAGAAATAAAATTTTAGGAACAAAAGGCAACACCCGGGTTATGTTAACTTGCCCTGATCTCCAAGTAGCTGATGAGTCACTGGCTGCATGGGAAGTTACTTACTGGAAGTTGTCACCACTGTCACCGGCCTCCCCTCCGGGAAGGGCTGGTTGCTGCGGCCGGAGCCGCCTGCAGGAATTGCAGGAATTCCAGCCCCAGCAAAGGCTGCTGTAGGGAATTCCATGGCTGCAATTGCCTTCATCCTTCATTCTGCAGTACTGACCCGCCAATTGTGGTAATACAATAAGCCTTCCCTGTTAGAGCAGAAAAATTAAATTTGCCGTTATTATGCCTTCACACAAATCCTTGTGGAAGAGCTAGCTTTTATTCGCATTAAGCAACTATATTTTATATTGCGTTGGTTAATACCAATGTCTTTAGAGGTCATCAAACTCAACAGTTTAAAAAAAAAATCTAAATTTACAGCAGTTAAATACAGCTAAATAATTAACGATGAAGAAATTGAACTTCCCATTGAGATTGGATTAGGATCCAATGTGGGACACCACTGCTGTAGAGCTGGCTTCCCCGGGGAACCTCCCAGAAAAAAAGGCTGACTCTTTATTGCTTTCCATATCACTAATAAAATATGAAAGCAGAGAATACAATAAGATTTTCCTATCATATTAATGACCTTCAGAATGCAATCAGACTAGTAGCTCTCACTGAGCAATTTGCTAACATAATACGAAATTGTTAATATGATATGAAGGTCACTAAGACAGTATAAAAATTAGTGTAATGACAGCAACTAAGCCAGGCCTTTCGGCAGCAGGAACAATTAACTTGCAACTTCATTTTTGCAACCTGTGCCTCCTATGAGTGTGTTGAGCACAATACCAACAGCCTCGTGAGATCCAAGGGAATTCACCTCTGTGCCTTGTGCTCCTCCTGGCTGCACCAACTCGAAACCTCGCGGATAAAAAGGTGCCGCGTTCTGCCCTCCACGGCTCAGTCTCAGGGGTAAAGACAAAAAGAAAGAGAAAAGGAGATTTCCTTCTACAAAACTGGATCGATCCCTCTAATTGGCTCTGTCCTGCTGACCAAGTGCCGTGAGTTCCTTGGAGGGAGAGCACTATGGAAATACAAAATATGCCTCTAAAGGTAAAGGCAGAAACTCTAAAAGATTTGCCACTGAGGAAGAAAGCTTTGATTTATGGACATTTAAAGGAAATAAAAGAACAGTTGCGTATCTAGCCCAGCTAGGTATTTAAAAACAAAAATAATTCAAAAGTACTTTAAAGATACTTTTTTCTACTGAATAAAACTATGATTTTTAGCTCTGGTTTTATGAGGTAAAACATGAGAATTTCCATCAAATAAAAAATCCTGAAGAACTTAAAAATCAAGGATTTCTTTTTAAGTACTTCAGTTCTCCAAAATAGGATAACTTTGCTTTTCACCCTGGAAATACCACTGCTGAAGTGCTACGGAGAACGGGAAGTGAACATTTTGGAAACGCTCTTACGAGGTCTATTTAAGAAACAGATCCAGCTGGAATAGAAAATCTGCCCATAATTTCCCTAGGTAACCTTCATAACTAAGGCCTTTTCCTTCCCAAGGCTGATTATTTGGTTTCATATTCAAGGCTGTGAGCAGGGGAGCATAAAACCCCATACATTTTTGTGAAATCTCAGCATTAGCATGTCAACATTTGCTGTCACCACTTGGAAAACCGAGCTGGCCATAGCACATGGGAATGGACGTGGTAGGTCAGAGGGACCTTCCACTGAGCCCGGCGTCATGAAGCCACGGGTGTCCCCAGGGCCCAAGGAAAAACACAGGATTGGGACAAACCCAACAAGATTTCTTTTCCCACATAAGACTCCTCTTCCAGATCCTCCAGAAGTTCAGTCTTCACTTAAATGCACCTAGACTGCTGACACACTCGGCCTACTTCAGGCCTCCGCATTCGACTACTTGTTTCATGAAGAATCATCTCATTTTCATTTTGGACTTGCTGTCTTCATCCGACCCCTCTCGTAGTAAGCACTCCTTAGGGAGCTTTGGCGAGGCACCTTGTCAAAAATGTTTGGAAAATATAAACTACAGCCCTGCAGAGTTTTCCTGTCCGCACCTTGGGTTTTGTTTGTTAGGATGAGGTAGGTGTAACTACAGCGAACTGACCAAAATCCCTGGGGTCAACAGGAAAGTCTCCAAACAGCACAAACACGTTGAGTCAGGGATTTGCTTCCATAAACTGAGCTTTTATTCGGGGACTTTTGTTCTTTTTTTTTAACCAGCAGCCTTTTTCCTCAGTGCTGCAGTCGTCCTTCAGCCACACAGTGTGCGACAGGGGGTCTCTTCTCCTCTTTGCAAGGAGCCAAAGCTCCTCGTATGCATTTTATGTGGGAATTGATTGGCATTTAATTAACCTACACTTTACGCCATAGTCAATCTTTAATTAAATGCATCCTTAAGCATAGAATTTAGAGCGTTGCTAGAATGACTTTAAGTGCAGAAAGCTTTTTTTTTTTTTTAATGTTTTCCTCATAAATGAGGAAGAAGGAATGAAGCAAATAGCTGCCTGCAAGAGGGAGTCTCTCTGAGCAAATGCAAAATTGTTTGGAGAGAATTCCCCCACAAAAGGAGCCTTCCACCCGTTCCCCGTGGGATACGTGATTTTTCTGGAGGGGAAACTAAAGCAGCAGCGATGCTTTGAGGGAGGAAAACCCTTTCACTCCCATGATCTCTTTGAAACCTCAAAGTATCCTGCAACCTCTGAAAAAAGCAAACTGCAACGAAAACCCACAAGGTATTGCCAAAAAACATTCAGGTGTTAAGGAAAATTATGGTGATTGATTTTAATAGTTAAATAAGTATTTTTCCAAATAAAAATATTTACAGTGAACAGAAAAAAAAACATTATAAAATAATTGAGAAAGAAAGCATCTTTCCATGCAAGCCTATGTATACTCACTGTGCAAAATTTGATACAGTTTTAAAGAAAAATGCTGAACATGACAAACTTTAGGGTCTATTTGTTTTCCATTGCTTTATGACTCTTATCTTCCGCTCTTCAGCTTAACTACCCTCCTCAAATACATGCAAGTAAGTGTCATATTTGCTGTAAATGTGAAAACGCAAACATTTGTCCATACCTTACTGTTGGAGAGCTTCAGTTGCCCAACCGGGTGGGCTCCATGGCCTGGTGACAGCACCTGGAGCTCGGTGGCTGCTTCCTGCTTGGAGATCACACAAAGCCCTCGTGTTCCCAGCTGGAAAAGCAGCTCTGCCATCCAGAGCCGATGGCTGCGGAGACTCTTAGGTGATGTCAGGGCTCGGGAGAAGAGCGTTTGCATTAACGAAAGGAAGATTCAGCAAGGCTTGGTGGAGAAGGTGGAAAGCTTTCCATGGGGATCACCGAGGTCTGGAGGTTCTCAAAATGAAGCACTGAATTCTTTCAGTTAAAGATGATGTCAAATCAAGCATTTATTTATTTTTGCTCCAATTTTCTGCCCCATTTGGGGGATAAAAACCATCTAACACCCCTAGCCCAAATACCTTATTCCACCTAAACTTTCCTCTGCCTCCAAGGGCTCAGGGAAGCCACCCAGGAGCTGGTTCATTCTGTTTCGGCCCTTGGGTATTCAAAGCACACCTAGGCATCAGCTAGAGGGAAGTTGTTCTGCTACCAATGAAACCCAGAAAAGTTAGACACGATGTCATAAAACCAGCGTGCTGGGGTTTAATGATGCAATAGTGTCGCTTGTGCCAATTAAGCTGCCCTGGTTTCAAGACTGTTTGCAGGATTCAAGTCTGCTGAGCAACGGATACATGATGGAGGATGCAGAAGAGTAAGGAGGAACCTGAACTCTTTCCTACTATATTTGTGAAGGGTGCTATTGGTTTGAACTTTTCACTTAGGAAATTAAGGTTTGCTCTTCCCTCCCCCATTTTATCTGCAATAAAAAATGATATTCACATGATATGTGCTTATTCTCTCAAGAACTTACCTATAAAAGAAAGCAAACACAGTTTATGTTTACATACAGCAATATTAGTCTCAGTATATAGATACGTGTGCATGTGCACAAACTTAGGACATTCTAGTTCATACAGCCTGGACAAAAGCCCTTTTTTTCTAGTATTTCAGCACCACTCAGTAAGCAAAACAAACACAGCTCAAAGCCAGGCAATAACACAAGTTACAAGGCCCTTAGTCCCAGCCTAAACCGTATATCGCCAACATAGGATTCCTCCAGAAAACCTATTGAGCACAAGAGCTAAGTTACAGACTGTTTTTTTCTCTAGATACAGCGATGAAGTTTATGAAGCTGATGCAGGAGAAATCACGGATGAAGGAAGAACGGGGAAAACGATTAAAGGCACAAAAAAGGACGCAGGCGTCACAGGAACGGGCACTAAGGCAGCTGCAGCAGCTGAGTTTGAGTCTTCTGAGGAGTTAATACAACCAAAAATGACAGAAAAAGCATGTAGGTAGTATATTAAAAATCATATCTTACTGAAGTCTAACAAAAAAATAGTGCTCCTATGAGCTTCCTCTGCTGCCTGACAGCTCCTCGAATTCCTTAGAGATTTTTAGCCTGTTCACTGCAATGTTATATTAACATTTCTCCAGCAAAAATTCTAATATTCTAATTTCAAACATTTCTAATATTCTCTCAAATTGAGGCATGTTTTATAAAATAATGGTCAAGATGTGATAGTAAAAGCAACGGTTATTTCCCCTTTTGAAAGTGTTATCGCTTTCCAGTCCTAGATTTGTTTTTTGGTGAGCTGCCACCAAAGTCCCTGATCAAGACCAACCTCCTCTTTGCAAAGCCAGAGCACCCCAAACGCAGACCACAAACAAGACATTTTCCTCTTTTCGTTAATAAACAGGTACGTAGTTAATGAAGAGCTTAAATGCTGTGGAGAGGAACAGTATCTTTGTTTGCCTGTAAAGCTGATCAGGATTTGCATTAAATCTGAGAGCAGTCAGTGGAAGGATTTTAAGCAAAATGTAAGCAAGGTTTTAAAATTATAGATCAAGCCTCTATGAGGGTAATGGGGAAGGTAACATCTTCTGAAAACTCATTCCTATTAATTTCTCTCAAATGATCACTGAAAAGTAGCACTAATGAAAATCCAGGCCCTCTGTCATAACCTTGGAAATAGCCAAGATACCTTTCCAGGTGTATAACCCAAGTAACAAACCCTTCACACTATGTGCTAGACAACAGCTTTGAAATTTCGCAAACATATGGAAATAACTCTTTTCATTTCCCATAACACAATTAACAGTGCACATGCATATTTGGCTAAAATTGTTTTGATCATCCAGAAATTGTATTTGGTTGCCCTCCCTTTCCCCCAAAAAGAGGGACGGACAAAGTGCATTTCTGAAGACGTGTGTAGGCAGTGGAGCACTGCTGTACGTACGAGCGAAGGGCTGCTGCTGAAGTTCTCTCCTTATCCACAGGCAGCTGGATTTTTGATCCATGAGTCTCACCAGGCTCATCACCGTCTCCGGCGTGTTTGGAGTCGGTGCTTGTGTCGCTGTAGTAAACATTTTGCAACTGTCAAATAGCTGATCTCTAGCAGTGAAAAGAGCCCCATTAAATTGTCTTGAGGCACATATCTCAGCAGTCACCATTTTCTTTAAATGAAAATAGTGTGCTAAGAACCTCCTGGATACCATTGTGGGTCCCATAATGCACACACATTTCAGGCTATACTTTGTAATTTTCTTTGTATGATAGGAGGAAAATAATCACTTGAATTTTAAGCCCACGACAACTCAAGTTTCAGTACCTTATTATATTCCTAATAGACTTTTCTCTTCTGAAATTGAAGATGCTTATAGCTGATGAAATAGCAGAAGCAAAAGTTCTGGAAAAGGCCAACAAGGACGAGTGTGCGAGGAAACGTTTTGTGCGTGTCGGCGGGATGCTCGCCCTGCCTGTGCCCGTTCCAGGCCCACTCTTCACTACTGAAGAAATGTAACCTGGCCTCTGCTGCAGGCTTGTGGATACGGCACCGAGAGAAAGCAATTGAAGGTTAATTTTACTGTGCTCCCCCTTTCACTGGCTGCTTGCTCCTCAAAAGGCTGCCAGGAAATCCTGAGGAAACACCATGAAAAGACTCTGAATAAATGAAATTATGTACCTTTGTGAAGGGCTTGATGATATTATGATGTTAGCTCTTAAGCATTTCAATATTTTTAAAAACGTGATGGCTTCCTGCTCACAGAGCTCGGTTACGAGATGTATGTTATATGCAACATCCAAGGACTACATTTTGTTTTAGGAGAAAAGGGTAAAGAAAAATAGAGTTGGTAAGGAAAGAGCAAGGAAATGAAACATAATAATATATCAGCAGATGTACGGCAAAGACTTTGAAAGAAGATTCAGCCAGCAGAAAGTTGCCAGGGCAAACGCTCTTCCTTCCCCAATGGTCATTCCTGGGACCAAGGGTTTCAACCGGTTCCGGATGACACCCGTGTCAGGTTGTTCGATATTCTGATGGGTGAAAATAATCCTAAGTGTCTTCTGTAGCCATCTACTCTAGGGAAGAGCAAGTCCTAATAGTCACAATTCTTTGATTAAAACCCCTAGATCTGTTTCAATTATCTTCTATTCTAAAAACACCGCAAAAACAGCACCCCTCATTTTCCTCTGAATGACCCTTTAGGCCAAGCTCAAGAGTAACTGCCCAGATTGGTGCCATTATTTGCCTACTTACTGGTACAGATGTGATGAGTTAGGAGGAATTACCACCACAGATGTACAAAGGAAACTGGAGTGAATGATACTCCTTCCCCTAAACCCGAACAGGGAAATTCCTAACTAAGCTGAGTTGTCACTGAAACAAGTACAGCAATTCAAGCAGCTTTTACACACAGCAGTGTTTTCCTTGTATTTTCATTCAGATTTTTTTTTTTTTAATGAATTTTCTTAGTCATCCTATGGGCAACAGAAGGCACCTGCCAGGCTGGATCCATCTGATGCCCATCTCTCTCCTCCATCATGTGTTTATTAATCATTGGAAATCTAAAGATGGTCATCAAGTCACCAAAGAGCAAAGCATCCATCTTCTCCCATTGCCCATATGGGCACTGAAGGAATCCACGGATCTCATTGTCCCAGCACTTGCTAAAATGAAGAGAAAAGGAAGAACTTATTTTATTGCAACTTTGTCTTCCATTTGCTTCGTGGCTCAGGGCAGAATCAGAGCCTGAAATACAGGATTTTTTAAAAACACAAGATTTCAGAAAGCCGCAACGTCCTATTGCCGAGCGCTGCATCCACCCGGGGCCGCCGTGGAGGCGGGAAGGGGGATCCCCGCACCGTTATCCCCCCGAGGAGCCCGGGGAGCCCCTTTCCCGCGGCCTCCTTGGGCAGAACGCGCCGCTTTGTGAGGCGCCCTGTGAGGCGGGCGCCGGCGGAACGCGCGCGAGCCGCCAGGACATGGCCGCAGTAGGAGCGTGAGTAGCGGGAGCGCCGGCGAGCGCGGCCGCCCGCCACCCCGGCTCGGTCACAGGGGCCCCCGGCTGTAAGGAAAAACCGCCCCAGGAAAAGGCAGGCGCGGGCAGGACCTTGGTTGTCGGGGACTGGAAATGACAAGAGGAAATTGACCTCCCGAAATATTTGCTAGGCACTAGTGGCAGCACACAGCAATCTGTCGTAATATATTCTTTTCTATATGTGCCAAGAAAGGGGGAAAAAAAGGTCAAAAGGGGTAGGTCTCGATGTGAGTAACTGTTTCTGCAGCTCAAACAATCACCATCCTCTGACCCGTCCAGGATAACAGAACCACAGAAGGGTTAAGGTTGGAAGAGTCCTCTAGAGATCATCTAGCTCTGGGTTCACACTGTTCTGGTCTTTCTGCCACAGACGAAAGGTCTCACTGAGCAGCTCGGCTTGGACACAATGATCCTTGAAGGGCCTCATGGCTTTTTTTAGAAAATAAAGTCTAAATCACTTAAGCAGGACAACATCTTCCTCCTTCATGGAAAAAAAGTGTCTGTCATGGCCTGTCATATCTTTGTCATGAAAAACAAATGCCTTTCATTCAAGCTGCTGCACAATGATCTCATCCTACCAGTGAGGGACATTCTCTCTGGTTGGGTCCACGTTTCCTTGCACTGAGTCTCCAGCAGGAATAACCGCTTGCGCAGGCACAGGTTTTCTTGACATCTCAAAGACAGAGGGAGATTTCAGCCCTGCTGGCTCTGTTCCTTGGGCCTCTTTGGTTGGGTTAAGCTTTCTGTGCTCCCTTCTTGCTCACTCATGTGGCCCTAAGGGACTAGATGGGTCCCCAGGGCACTCTCACAGCCTGCAAAGCTTTGGAGGACACCTCTGCTCCAGCTGCCTGGAGACAACTCAGCTCCCGTGACACAAAACGCCTTAGAAAGCTCTGTAAATGCTTAAAAATTGGAGGTGGGTTGTTATGGATTTCAGATCATTCTTGACATGCTTAAAATAGGAGCCATACGTAAAGGTTCATCCTTCCCAGGGTGAAGGTGGGAACCAACAGAGAGGCATGCAGGACTCTCGAGACTTGGCATTTTACATTCAACTTCTTCTAAACTTAAAGGACAGACTTGATTCAACCAGGAATTCAATACTTACCATGGTAGATACTATTGAATCCAACATCTTTGTGATAGATTATCTCTCTGGCCTTGAAACACAACAAACACACGTCAACACCGTGGCATCAAGGCTCTATTGAAAGAGCTTTTTTCCCCAATATCCCCATACAAGCCACCATACAGTGTTGGGACAGTCTTTCTTCAGGACTAAACTACAAGAAACCAAAAACTTTCTGCCTCCAATGCTTGCTCAGGTTGAACTCTTCCCATGGTCTTCATCTGTACAATATACTCTGCTATTCACGTTGTTTTCTTGATATTTAAGATAAAGTTATTGCATTTCCAGACATTTCCCCACAGACATTTTCTTAAATAGCGTACATTGAAATAGTAATAATCCTTTGGATGGTCCAGCTGATGCTTCACCAGGTTTCTTTTCACTAGGGTAAATCTGTACATTAGATGTCTTTGCTCCAAAGTTTTCCTGGATGAATGGTTTCATTAATAAGAAAAGAAACAAAAATCGATTCAAGCATTCAAAAGGCTCTCAAGCAAAATAATTTCAAAGTAAAAAGAATTCAGGAAATTTCAGAAAGCAGAGAAAAGCCTTCATCTCTTTTCTGTAAATTCAAGCTTAAAATATAGGGAAAAAACATAGCATTGAGCCCCAGTGAGTGCCAGGGCACCCCTGCAACAGGCTCTGAGAGAAAATGCACCTGCCAAATATCCCATAGATAGATAGATCCCAAGAGCCACAAGTTGAAAATCATCCCATTTTTGGTCCCATCTGGTTTATAAGGGCATTTAAAGGCATGTACTAGAGCATAAATCATTCACAGCATAGCATTGATTCATGTGAAATCTAAGTTAGTTCACTCTGAACTCAAGACAATTACCACCAGCCCGATTTTATAAAATGTCTCTTCCTTCGGGATGAAAGCATCTAAATCATGTTCAAGCTTCAAGTCACAAAAATTAATGATGGATATTCTCATCTCGACAGGCAGGAAGTTGTGCACATAAATCCCCACGTCCCGACACAGTTCATATAATTTTAAGAACTACCCAAGCCCCAGATTCAAGATAATTTAAATTAAAAGCGCACTTAAACTAGGCAAACCTCCCCACTCTTGCTCTACCACTACTAAAGAAGAATATTAAAATGGTGAAAAAAACACACGTGAGGAGCCAGATGAATGTTTTTGCACTCGGTCTCTTTTAAGAGATTAACCGCTTTAACTGGGCACAGTCGCCCTTGCTGTGGGACACACGAGCAGGGGGATAAAAGCACCCACTTGGTTTCCCTTGGTCCTTTTTTTGCCTTTTTTTCTTTATTTTCCCCAGACAAAATGCAAGATTGGCCCTGCACGAGGAAGAGTACGTTGCAGGTAAGAGCATAGATCCCTGCTGCTCAACGAGGACAATAATAATGGCTTCATGTCTCCCTACCGGCTTTGCCTGCTGGGTAGGTCTACAGACTGGAGAGAGACAGAAGAGGCTCCAAAAACACCCAATAAATTAGTGGCCAAGTCGATGCCTCTGGGTTGGCCAAGCCCTAGTTTTCCAGGCGTTGGGAGTCCCAAGTTGTCCCCTCCAGGGCATCCTCGCCTGGGCATCGCTGGGCTTTGTGAGCGGAGCAAGAGCGTTAGAAGAACCCTGCTCACCTGCTCAGATGAGGTATTACACAAAAAAAGAGGAATTGTTAGCTAAAAGTATGACCAGGTCAGAGTACGTTCAAGGTTGTTGTATATATTTACAATAACATTTGTGCATTACTTTGTGCATTAGCAGAAGTGTTACCAGCAACATCTCTAGCACATAAAAAGGAAACTCTCAAAACAAGCCAACTTGTTTCCTGTCGATTTTAAGACTAACAGGAACTTTTCCCACTGTCCAAATGCACCCAGGCCTGATCACCACACGCAAGTTATTACCTCCTTTATCTCCAGCAGGCTCCGTCTCTCTCCCCTCTGCATTTCAGACATGGAGAGCTTAAACCTAACGTGCCAGCCCCACATCAGCTTTTCTCTGGAGTTCCCCAAGCCGCGCCGGCCGGGCACCAAGCCCCGGTCGAAGCCGTCCGACCTGCAAGCCCGCCAGCTCATGGTGAGCATTGGGGAGGGTCACCCGTCCCGCTCGCTTAAAATAAAATCAAAATAACGTGGGCCATGGGATGACATGGGCATCTCAAGGCTTGTTGCGCCCCAAATGGGCGGAAATTGCAGAATTTTTCTTTGTAAAACTAAGATAAATTGGGGAAAACCTCTGAGGGCACCTGGTTGCTGCTTCCCTGCTCCTGGTGGGCAAGGTGGCCATGGGCAAGGTGGCCATGGGCAGACAGGCCATGAGCTGCATTGGGAGCCAATTTAGGGTCCCCGTCCCCAAATGTGGTCACAGTTAGGGGTATCAAGCAAGAATAACCACCCCCATGTCTCCCCCAGCGCCAGGCCGCGGCCGGGCCGCCACGCGCCGCCATC